>BQNB010021496.1:31940-64189 GCA_026074375.1 Tanacetum coccineum
TTAGTACTGTTGTGTTTATCTTGTTTAATTTAGCTTAATTGCTTTTTGTATTTGCTTATTTAGAGTTAGTTTAGCTTATTTGATTTGTCTTAAGTTTATTTGAGATTATTTGTGCCTTAGTGTAAAAGTTTTAAGTGTTTTTACCATTTCTAGCTTTCATTCTTGTTCCAGCTTATGTTCTTTGTTTAATTTTTATGTGCATTTGCTTTCATTATTAATTCCCAATCATTCCTTGTTACATTCAAACACCAATCATCAATTGTCTCTCGATTTTCGATTCCAGTCTCGTTGGGACAAAACGACCCGGGAACACTCTATACTGCTTCCGGTTTCATTCTCTCGCGTGATTTCGTCCATTGTTGTGTATTTATACATGTTTGTATTTGTTTACATATTTGAGGGGTGAGTTCGCGCGAGTCAGGAGTATTCAGAGTTGAACATAATGGAATTGATAAATGACGTCGAGTTTTGATATTACCAAATAACAAGATGAAATGAAATAATCCCTTTATTATTTTATAGATAAATTTACATATCTTACATCACCGAAACTCTAAGAGTGTTGATACTTATGCTACGTGTCTTGAGGTAGGATTCTAGATAAGATAATGAATGACAAGGATTGTAGCTTAGTGTTGGGGTTTATGAAGTGGGTTTCAGATGATCCTTCATATGTAACTGGCGGCGAACGTGAGTATCCTCAAGAGTTGTTTTTAGTGGTTGATCTTTTATCTCTGCAGTTTCTGGTCAGATGACCTACTTCGTTGCATCACAAAGCATGCATTAACAAAGCCATTACAAGGAAGACAAGACCAAAGAAGGCAAAGCTCAAATGTCATATCGTCAACATTGAGGAGATCAAAGAAGACCTCAACATTGGGGGAGATTGTTAGCATTAATTTTATTAAGTCAAACAAGAAAGTTATCGGTCTTATAAAGTTTAATAGGTCTTGTAATGTAATAGGTAGTCGGGTATTAACGGGCTTGGTTAGTATCTAATATTGTCTATGGATTCAGGTTAAAAGCCAAGTTACGCCAAGCCCGGCCCATTAGAAAGCCTCAAGTGCAGTAACAGCCAAGGGTATAAAGAAACCCTTCCACAACCTGGAGTGGGTGTTGGTTTCATTTCGCTTTATTTGTGTTTGTGTAAAGCTCACCAAACTCTCTCTCTAATCTATATTTCACCATTCCATTTCTCCTTTATCTTCTTATTATTTTTGGCTTATTAAAGCTTATTTGGTTTTGCATATAAGTTGTGTGTGGCATTATATAGTGGGGATACACAATATATTAACATGTATATATATAGATACTATATAATAATATATATATATATTTTTATATATATATATATATATATATATATATATATATATATATGTATGTATATATATACATCATAATTGGTAATACCTCGGTGTATATGTGAGTGACCTTATAGGCTCACGTATTTCTAGTAGTATAATTATTTAATATGATATGAGCACTTTCTAATAGTTAGAACAATATCGTCCACATAAATCAATAAGTAAGCATTAATAGAATCGTGCCTGTAAATAAGTAATGACGAGTCACACCGACTATGAGAAAATCCAACCTTTGTAGCATACCCTACAAATCGTTGAAACCATGTCCAATGGGCTTGTTTTAAACCTTATAGAGATCTCTATAATCGCCAAACATGTGTAGGAACCCAAGAATCAACAAAAACAACTGGTTCTTGCATATACACACTTTCAGTAATGTCACCGTTCAAGAAGACATTCTGGACATCAAGCTAATGAATAGAGCAATATATAGATAAAGCAATGCTAAGAACTATTTGTTTCATGGCCGGTTTAACAACCGAATTAAATATCCCATCACAATCAACACCAAGTTGCTTACTACTAGCAATAACAACTAAACAAGCCTTATACAACTCAATGTCCGATTTGCAAGAAACTTGTGGCAAAATTACCACATGGAGCAAACCAAATAGACATTACATAGCCTCGGTACAAGAACCTATGTAATATTTTTCATCAATGCATTTACGCATCATATTCATCTAACATAGCATCCCCCCGCTGTGAATCATTTAATGCAAGAAAAGTAGATTTTGGGAACATGGGAAATATGAGAAGTATGCAAGGAAAGACGTTGGGTGTGTTTAAAAGTACCGACTTGAGCTTGAGTTACTATAGGGTGAGAACAACTTCGTTGTTGAGTCAAGTATGTGGAGGTTTGGGTTGTTTGTGTTGGATGATGGTCCATAGGTGTTGGATTGGCAAATTGGGTTGTAGGGGTGGGGTTTATAGGATGGATTGTAGGTATTAGGTGAGTTTGGTGGGCTGTAGATTGGATAGTTTTGGATTGGTCCACATAAACTAGCGAGTGGGTGGTGGAGTATGTGTTTATGTTGTTAGGTTTGTTGTATTTTGGATCGTGTGTAACACCCCCAAAATAGGTCGCAGTTCGGAATATGGGTCTGAGAGTGTTACATCATAGATCAACAACATAAGATATGAGAACGACCTCTATATGAGTCGTTTGAAAATGATACATTGGATTAAATAAATTGTTTGTTACAAAATCCCATAGCTTAATTTGTTCATCCTTGAAAAATGTAAAGATTTTAATACACAACAAAACTCCAAAAGGAAATGCACTTAAATCTTTATGATAATGTGACTCCAAAATGATGACCACCAATGTATCCTTGTTTCTTGCCTTATTGACTTGAAAAAAACATGCTTTAAAAACGTCAACATAAAGTTGGTGAATTCACAGGTTTAAGTAACGTATAAAGAAGGACCGCAAGATTTCCAAGTGTAAGACATGTAACACATACAATATCTCAAAATGTAATTACGAAATGCACAAAGCTCATGACACTGAAGCTACAACATATATGTATGAAAAATAATGAAAATAATATGCCCGTGTAGATGTTCAACCCGCAACATTCAAATTGTTATGACATGGTATACATTCGTCATTTTGGTACCTCCGAAACTAGTGAGCGCTACTCACCCGAACGGGGATGTCAATCCCAAATAGATCTATTCATAACATTCACGTTTACAATCTAGTAATTAGCAGTTCATGATTCATGGGCATAGTGGGTTATAGCTACTTAGGCAAACTAGTAATTTGTTAAAATGTGCACTTGCGTCCAATCGTAAAACAATGCATGTATCTCACCTCAATAATTGTAAATCAGTGTAATTGTATAAAAGCAAGGTCACCTCAAGTGAATGATTGATTATATAAATCAAGTAAGTGAAATGTCTCACGGAATCTGAGTGCAACGTAATTAATTATAGGTTGTATAAGTCTAATGTATTTAATGTAAATACATCATCACAAGTTATATAGTTACACCACCACCTAAATAGTTTTTGTTTAATTTAAAATGTCAAAACAAGGTTTTATAAACCTCATATCTTTATCATTTTAACTCTGTTTTATACGTTCCTTATGCCACGGTTTCGTATTAAGAAAATCTATCAAAATATTACATTTATAATATTTTAGCTACTGATGAACAGTTACATTTACAGATTTTGTAAAAATATATAAAACTACTTTTATATATTTAATCTTTGTAACCTTATAAAATCATAACTCATTTATTTTAATTCCGTTTCGCTTGTTCTTTATATGTATGGAATCGTGACGAGATAAAATATTTAAATAGAATGTCCACTGTTATTATAAAAATCTGAGTTGGAACAGTAAATTCAATATGTTTATAAAATTACTTTTATAACTTTAAATCTTTCAAAACTCGTAACTCATTCGTTTTAGTTCTGTTTTTCGAGTTTCTTATATGCTTAAAATTCTCATGACATGTACTATCATTATAAAATATTTATAAATTTCTATCAAATATGTAACAGTTTTAGTTTTTATAAAACTATTTTTTTTATAAAAACACTTTTATATATTTAATTATCATAACCTTGTAAATGTCATAACTTCTTCGTTATAGCTCGGTATTTCGAGTGCTTTATATGCTTACGATCCTTATAAACTATACTATTTTATAAAAATACTTCCACAATTTATAAAAATTCATATCTTAACAGTAAGCTTAAAATAGTCCACTTTTATTTATACTTAATAAATTTAATTTTATAAATTATTCCTTGGTTCAAATTTGTACAAGTCATTTACAATACTTTATACTATATGTTTTACATATTTTGGGTCCTCTAAATTGTTCATAATTATTGTCCAATTATCAAGTCCTCATACTAATTTGTACATAACTTTATAATTAAAACTTTCAACAAATTAATTTATAAAGTAAACTTATAAATTAACCAACAATTATATAAAGTATTTTTATTGTGTTCTATCATATTTTTAACATCATTTCAACATATAAATAAATAAATTTAAATTCATATGTGCTTGTAAAATTTCATAAATCATAAAGACAAACTCTAGGTGGTGATTAACATAATAACAAGTATATAAATTATGTAAATGAATAAATGGAAAGATTAGGGTTTAGGTAAACCTTAGAGAAGTGTAGGAAAATGAAAAACAAAAGATCAAACCCTAGAAATCAAACCTAAATTCGAAACCCTAACTAGAAAACCCTACTTATCTTCTTGGATAAACCCTTGTATAAACTAATACCCAAGCTTCCAAATCACCTTGCTACACCTTAGATATTATATCTAAGAACCCTTGTACACTTGATACCTTGCTAGAATAAAATCTATGAAGATCCTAAATGACCTTATTTTAGCCGTGGGTATGAGAGGAGTTAGAGAGAGAGTTTTGTGTGAAGTTTACTTGTAATTTGAAAGTGTATGTGTTATGTCTTGCTAGTACACCCTTTTATACTAGTAGTATTAGTTAAACTACTAACCAAAACCACGAACTAGGAGGTGGTAAGAGTACATTTGTGTAAGGTGCTCTCCTCCTCCCTAGGAGGAGGGATATGACCTTAGTGGAGGGTTTTAAACATGTGTTTTATTGAAAGTAATATTTGAAATGGTCTTGGTGTTTTATCTTAGTATGTATTCGGCCCTATGGTTTATGGGTATAGAATTATGTAATTTTGGTGTATTGAGTATAAATGTGGGTATTTGTTTGAATATAGATAGGTATTGGTGCTTCCGTGTACGCTTAAATGTATTTTATTGCGAAACGTAAACGTTTTACGTAACCAATAAAAATAAAATATGAAAAGTTATAATTATCCTCGTATTAATTATATAACACTTGCTTGACGTAAACTTTTATTTGTTTGATGTCCGTTTAAGTGGAATGTTGATTTTTAGTTTACGCGATTTAACTAAACGATGAAAATTAAAAGTAAACGCGTGAAAGCCTAAAAATAAATAATGGAAAGTATTGAGTCGTAAAATGACCTGAAATAACAGGATGTTACAGTCTTCCCCCGTTAAAAGAGCCTTGTCCGCAAGGCTTAAGATGCGGCACTTGTCGAGGGTGCGGTTTTTGTAAAGAGATGCAGATACTTCTTCCGAAATTGATCTTTACGTTCCCATGTGAACTCAGGACCTCTCCTGGTGTTCCATCAAACTTTGATAATTAGGATGCTTGACTTCACGATCCATAATTTCCACTGGTTCTTTAACGAAGTGGAGTTTATCATCAATGTGTATTTCATGCAACAAAATCGCCAATGACTCGTCAGATAAACACTTCTTTAAATTGGATACATGAAATGTGCTATGAACCCTGCTAAATTGTTGAGGAAGTTCGAGTCTGTAAGCAATGGTTCCCACTTTGGCTAACACCTTGAAAGGTCTAATATACCTTGGGTTCAACTTCCCCCGTTTACCAAAACGGATAACCCCTTTTCAAGGTGATACCTTTAACATAACCTTATCGCCAACTTGAAATTACAAAGGCTTACGCCTCACATCAGCGTAACTCTTTTGGCGATCACGAGCGACTTGAATTCTTTGCTTGATTTGAACAATCTTCTCGGTTGTCTCGTGAATAAATTCTGGACCGGCAAGCTAAGTGTCTTCGACCTCGGCCCAACAAACAGGTGATCGACACTTCCGAACATATAGTGTCTCGAATGGGGCTGCTTTAATGCTAGCATGATAACTATTGTTATACAAAAATTTGATCAGCGGTAAGTGCCTTTCCCAACCATTCCCAAAGTCTATCATGCAAGTGCGTAACATATCTTCTAGTGTCTGAATGGTTCTTTCGCTTTGTCTATCCATTTGCGGATGGTAAGCTGTAATCATATCCAAACGAGTACCCAAATCCTTTTGAAATGCCCTCCAGAAATTTGACTTAAACCTATCGTCACGGTCACAGATGATCGAGACTGGTATTCCATGTCTCGTGACCACTTCCTTCATGTACAGTCTTGCCAATTTGTCCATAGAGTCATTTTACCTCATCGGTAAAAAGTATACAGACTTGGTAAGACGATCTTCAATTACCCAAATGGTATCATAACCACTTGACGTCCTTAGGATCTTGGTGACAAAATCTATAGTGATATTGTCCCACTGCCATTAAGCAATCTCAGGTTGCACCAACAAACCAGATGGTTTTTGCTGTTCAGCTTTGGCCTTTAAACACGTCAAACACTTGCTAACATAGGTGGCAATGTCATCTTTCATGTTAGGCCACCAATATAATTTCTTTATGTCCTGGTACATCTTGTCGGAACCCGGATGAACAGAATATTTTGACTTGTGGGACTCATGCATAATCAAAGCCCTTAGGTCACCATAGCACGAAAACCAACTTTTGTTATTCAAACACAGCATTCCGTCAGCACGCGGTTCCAACTTTTCCTTCCTGGGGTTATTTGATTCTCTTAAATTTTCAATCAACATACCTCCCACATCTTTAGCACCGAGGTTTTCTAGTTTTCTTGCCTCAGTCTAAGCTTCTAAAATTTGCTTGGGAAGATCCAAGCCAATAGTCATCACTAAGGCTCGAACCCATAATGGCTTAATTCATTCTTTCCTGCTCAAAGCGTCGGCCACTAAATTTGCCTTCCCCTGGTGATAACGAATTTCACAATCGTAATCACTGAGTAATTCCAACCAATGATGTTGCTCATGTTCAATTCATTCTGGTCAAGGATTTTCGTAATTGTTACGTATGGTTTCGTGACGTTACAAAAGGTTTCGTATAAGTTGTTATTAGTCCAGATCTGTTCAAACTAACTACAGTCCACAACAGTCCACGTATCTGTTCACATTAATTTAATATTCCAATTACTACTAAAGTCCAAAACATTTCAAATCAAATTCAGGTACCAGACGTACTTTTAACTGCTTTCAATTGTGGTTTCGAAAACCATTATTTTTGGTTAACACCTTTGTTATATCACGTGTTTTCAGAAAACACAGTTCTGACGATGTTTTACAAGTTTACAAAAGTTGGTTACCAAATGAGATTTTACGAAAGTATGGTTTCGGTTTCGGAAACCGTTTTTTGGATTGGTTACGCACGAGGTTACGGAAATTCAGTTACGGAAAGCATGGTTTCAGTTTCGGTAACGGTTTTTGGTTACGTAAGCTGTTTTAAAGACGGTTTTCGTATGAAAGGTTTACGTGTGAGGTTTTGGTAACCGTTTTTCATATGAAGGTTTCGGAAATGGTTATGGTTTCATAAAGATAATTACGTAAGAAGGTTTCGTACCTGGTTTCATAAGATGGTTTCGATTTGTGAAAGGTTGCGTAAGTGTGGTTTCGTATGGAAGAGGTTTCGGTTTCGTAAGTGGGTTTCGTAAATAGGTTTCGGTTTTGGAAACTGGTTTCAGTTTCGTAAGATGACTCAGTTATAACCGTTTCACAAAACCTAAGTCAACTTCAACCGAGTCAACTTGGTTATAACCGAGTGTGACTGGGTTGTGTTTACCCCCTGAGCAAACTCGAAACAAAACATCAATCAACAACAAGAACCAAACCAACCTAACCTATATCCCTCCTCCCCAATTTCAAAACTTAACCCGTCTCCTTCATACAACAACAACACTCAACTGAAAAAAAATACACTAAAACAAGATCTTAGATCATATTTTTCCGTGTGAAACATCAAAGCTTTAAACTTTAAAAGATCAAACACAATAATGAAATCATCATTGATCTTGTACGAAAGAACAACAACATTCACAAACCTACCTGAGATCTTAGAAAAGACCTTGAAGCCAAAACCGCTTGTTCTTCATGGGTTTGTAGTAAGCAGAAAGTAAGAAGGTTGTTTATGAGTTGTTGTTTTGAGTTGATGAGAAAAGAAGATGTGTTTGGTGTTCATAGATGTTGCCTGCGTTTGAAAGAAAGGAAAAACAAATGAAGCGGATGTATCTGTGTGATATTAGGGTTATGAATGAGGAAAGTTTAGGGTACACACGTTTTTTATATCCCCTAAAATGCTTATGCTGGATTTCGTTTTTGGGCCTTAACTGTGAATTTTTTATGGGCCTGATCATGAGTCATTGTATAACAAAATTGAGACTTGAGGAAATTTCTATTATAGATACGTGTAAGATGGGTTATCTTGTTCTAAGTGAGAGATGTTAAATAAACATATTATGTTGGATCAGGTATTTCTTTGGGCTGGCTTCACCGAAACTACACAACAAAACAAAGATGGGACTTAAAATTGATTTACGTTTGGGCCGGGTTTGTGTCTCCTTAAATGCAAAAATATTGGGTTGGACTGAATAGTATGTCATTGTTTTGGGCTACAACCGAATATTGGAATTGACAATGAGTGAACATGGACTTATAAAATCATCACGTTTAGCTTAAAACGATCCTTATCAAAGATTCACGAAAAACGTTAAAAAGGCTAGTCTCGGGATTTTTTACGCAAGAAATGACTACGGGGTTGATTCTTTGTTACTTATTCAGGATTGTAGTAGTATTTCACGATGAAGTGTACTTATTTCGTCTTTGGTTCTTTCTACCTCTTCAACGAAGATGACTTGTTCGAGCATATACAAATTGTGACGCAGATTTGGATATCTAGTTACTTTTGTGATTCTTTCTCTCTTTACCCACAAAGTAGCTATAACTTTAAGGAGTTACGTTATAGTACTCAGTGTCTCACGTAGTTGAGGATATTCCAAGAGATTCTTCTTCCAACGGATAGTACAAGCGTAAGTCATAACTCTAGGGATGTTGCTTCAGTACCGGGTTTGTAATATTGAGTTTTCTCCATCAGTGGTCATTACAAAGAGCCAACATAATGCGAGGTTAGAATTGAATTAGTCAGAGAAAAGACAAATAGAGGTTCTTTATCGGCAGTAGATTCTCACAAGATAGTTTTGTGCTGAACCAAATTTATGATACTTCACACATGGTTGTTCTATCAAATATTCGGGCGTACACAGTTTGTGATTTTTTTTATGGTCATCGAATGCAATCAGGGGGAAGAAAAGGAAGTATTCGATAGATTGCATTAATCAGGGGGAAGAAATGTGTACTTTTCTCACCTTCATTTCTTTCTTTCTTATCTTCAAGTATGTTTCTCTCTTATGGAGATGGATTGTATGCTTTTAACCTCTGGATGGTTAGTGTGTGAAGTATGTGCATACGCGAGAAGATTTTGTTGATTCCTTGCACGTTCCCCTGAATGGATATTCATCAAAACAGAAGCAATTCAGTTTGATGTGGTTGGATTTTTTTGCTTCTTCTTCTTCTCTGATTCTCATCTACTGCTCTACTTCTACTTCTACATTTACTTCTACTTCTACTTGTTCTTCTATGAAGCTACATCACAGTTTCAGAATCTGCTTACAATTCGGATGTTGGTTTTGGGGGAGCGAATTGATTCAGAAACTTTTCGGACAAAAAAGAGGGTTAGATGAAGAAAGTTGTGTGATGGCTGTCAGTGAAACCTGTCGGGAAGCTAACTCAGTTTATGCAAATTACATTGTATCGTCTGCAAGTAATGGAAAGATTCAAGCTGGAGCATTTGTATTTGTACTTGTAGGATACATTGTAAGTAATTCCATATGCCGCCACATTGGGGGAAGATTGTTAGAAACGATAAATGTTGTGACATTAGAGAATTTACATTAGTTTCTATATAACCCAAAAGACAAGGACTAGAATTGTAATTAGGCCAAATTTGGCATGTGTAAGGGCTATATAAACCTTTCTAAGCTTCCTTAGAAGGGTAAACCTCTCATTTGTAATTTTACTAATCATTCAATAATAATATCACTTTCTCTCTCTAAAATGGATTATTCATACTTTGAGTTACCCCGGCCTCCTGAGATCGTGAATCGAGATTCCTAACAACGACAACCAACTTCTGTTATTCAAACACAGCGTTCCGTCAGCACACGGTTCCAACTTTTCCTTCCTAGGGTTGTCTGCTTTTCTTAAATTTTCAATCAGCATACCTCCCACATCTTCCGCCTCGATATTTTTTTGTTTTCTTGCCTCAGTCTGAGCTTCTAAAATTTGCTTGGGAAGATCCAAGCCAATAGTCATCACTAAGACTCGAACCCGTAATGGCTTAATTCGTTCCTTTCGGCTTAAAGCGTCAGCCACTACATTTGCTTTTCCCTGGTGATAACGAATCTCACATTCGTAATCACTAAGCAACTCTAACCAATGACGTTGCCTCATGTTCAATTCCTTCTGATCAAGGATGTGTTGCAAACTTTTATGATCAGTGAACACGGTGCACTTTATTCCATACAGATAGTGCTTCCAAATCTTTAGAGCGAACACTACTGCTCCTAACTCAAAGTCATGGGTGGTGTAGTTCTTCTCATGGATCTTCAGTTGTCGTGATGCATAAGCAATCACCTTCTCATTCTGCATTAACACAACACCTAATCCTTTATGCGAAGCATCACAATAAACAATAAAGTTCCCAGCTCCTTCACGTAAAGCCAAGATAGGTGCGCTAGATAGTTTCTCTTTCAATAGCTGAAAAGCGGCTTCTTCTTTGTTACCCCAATCAAACTTGACCTTCTTCTGGGTTATCTTGGTCATTGATTTGGCGATCTTTGAAAATCCTTCGATGAATCTTCGATAGTAACCGGCAAGACCTAAAAATTAACGGATCTCCGTTGGTGACTTAGGAGATGCCCAATCTTTAATTGACTCGATCTTGGCGGGATCCACGTGAATGCCCTTACTGTCAATCACGTGACCGAGGAACTGTACTTTTGGAATCCAAAATTCACACTTAGAAAATTTTGCATACAACTCCTCTTTCTTAAGCAATTCCAAGATTAACTTGAGATGCTCTTCGTGCTCTTGCTTGCTCTTTGAGTAGATCAGAATATCGTCAATAAAGACAATCACGAATTTGTCCAGATATGGTTTGCACACCCGATTCATGAGGTCCATAAATACAGCCGGTGCGTTAGTCAAACCAAATGGCATAACTTGAAATTCATAATGTCCAAATCGAGTTCTGAACGCGGTCTTTGGGATGTCTTCTTCACGAACCCTTAGTTGATGATAACCCGACCTCAGGTCGATCTTCGAGTAGACACTCGACCCTTGAAGTTGATCGAACAAATCATCAATCCTTAGTAGCGGATAATGGTTCTTTACCGTTAGTTTATTTAGTTCCTGGTAGTAGATACACATCCAGAATGATCCATCCTTCTTCTTCACAAACAAGACCGAGGCTCCCCAAGGTGATGAAATGGGTCTCATAAAGCCTTTATCGAAAAGTTCCTACAGTTGATCCGACAATTCTTTCATCTCGGACAGAGCCAATCGATAAGGCACCAGTGCTACAAGTGCAACACCAGGTACTAAATTGATTTGAAATTCCACTTGTCGGGTTGGTGGAATACCCGGCAAGTCCTTAGAAAATACTTCAAGTAAATCTTAAACAATAAGGACATCTTCAAGTCGCTTCTCCTCCGACTTGTCTTCAGCCTTCTTTGTGGTAAAATGTGCCAAAAAGACATGACATCCTTTCAGCAAGTACTTTTGTGTTTTGGTGCATGAGATGATCTTTAATCGAGACCCGTGCTCATTGTTACTTCTGTCACCACGAACAATTAAGGTTTCATTTGCAAATGGGATATGAACAATCTTCTCGTCACAAACGATTACAATATGATATTTTGATAACCAGTCCATGCAATTATGAAGTCAAAACTACCCATCTCTACGAGCATTAAGTCATTGTTGAATGGATGATTTAGAAAATTCAAAGTGCAACCCCGTATAAGTGTATTAACCCAAATTATTCTATCGTCAGCTAACTCGATGTCATAACTATGGTCTAGTGTAGTTGGGATGATATCAATCAAAGAACTAAATACAGTAGACACAAAACTCCAATCGACACCAGTATCAAATAAAATCAAAGCTTAACGGTTGTTTAGGAGGAACGTACCCGTGACAACATTAGAGTTCAGGTTTGTCCCTGGAGTGCCCACACCATAAGCTCTTGCCATAGCATTATCATTCCCCGCTTGATTTCCCTGATTCTTGTTCCTTAACTTCGGGCATTATTCTTGAAATGGCCCTAAGCTCCACATTCAAAGCAAGTGAGAACTCTCTGATTTTCCCCTTGGGCTCTTTGGTTGTTGGCAGCAACAGGTTGGGTTCTACAGTCCCGGGTGACATGGCCAGTCCTCTAGCAGTTGCCACACTTTGGAGTACACTGTCTATCATGATGGTAGTCACATTAAGGGCATAGAGGTTTAGATCCTTTATATGATTTCTTTTCCCCCAAGCCCTGCAGTATAGGCCCGTGCCACATTATGCCTTCTAAAAGGATGCTGCTGGTTTTGATTGTTCCTTGAAGTGTCCTCAAACTTCCTTTTGTTTTCAGCTTGTTGTTCAGCCAAAGTACGGATCTTTTGATCCGTCAGATCGTTAGCAATTTCAATTCCTTCTTGAATGGTCTTTGGCTTGGAAGCCATCACACTTCCTTGAATCATGTCAGGAAGTCCCCCAACATACTTTTAAACTTGGTCAGATTCTTTGGGAAACATTCTCCCGTACATTAATGCAAATTCTTGGAAACGTTGCATATAGATTTTAACATCAGTTCCCTTGACCTTTAGTTTCTAGATCTCGATCTCTAGTTTCTTGATCTCGCCCCTAGGGCAGTATTTTTTAGTCAGCATCTTCATCAAAGATTTCCATGTCATTCCGTAAGCAGCATTATGACCAAAAGCCTTGATGTAGGAATTCCACCACGTCAGAGCACTGCCAAGTAGAGTGCAAGTGGCAAACTTGATCTGGTTCCCAACAGCGCAGTTGCTTATTTGAAAGACTGATTCCATCCTTTTGAACCATTGAGTTAGACCAACGACTCCCTCAGTACCCTTAAAGTTAAAGGGTTGGCATTTCACAAAGTCATTGTAATTGCACTCACGAGCAGCTCGCTTTGTTCTTCTGCTACTAGTTCTAGAATCATGGCTGTCATCGCCATTTCTGTTGGTTCTGTTTGCTTCAATTTCTGCCAATGCATCGGTAACTCCTTGGAAATTAGTGCCTTAAGTTGTGCATCGATCATAGGGGTAGTGGTGGTTGTTGTGGCAGTTCTCTTCTTTGGTGGCATTTTCTTCAAAATCACAAGAAAATATAATACACGTCAGATTTCATACAATCATAAACGCGACATGACATATGCATAATAAATAAAATGAGATCACAACACACAACGAGATATATAACTAAAGTGAAATCAATAATGACATAAATAAATCAACATCTATATATAACAATGCCGATAATCATACATGATAGTTTGGTTATAATGACCAGTACAAATGAGATACAAAATGAAAAATATTATCCTAAGGCAATGCTAGCTGGGAGTGACCCATAATACTTAGCATGCCATACAAGATAGCTAGATGATGAACAAAAGATCTATAAAACCTACTAGCTGGGAGTAACCCATAAAACTTAGTAGGCTATACAAGATAGCTAACAAATGATACAATACTAACAGCTACTATCACCATTCTCTGGTCTATCCTGAGGTCCTGCCTCTACAGCGCGTATAAGATCTCTGAACCTGTCGTGCTCATACTGAATGTGGGCCATCAGTCTCTCCTCATCTCTGATCCTCTGCCTTTGTAGTACATCAACATCTTTTTGTAAAGCTCTAATCTGGGCCTCCATGGCCTGGATTATGCTCTTAGAGTAAGACTATACCTTTCGGGCAATAACAACCTCACGCTCGTAAGAAGAAGCCATCAAGTGAAAGTATCTCCTCTCCCTCCTTAATATAGAAACCTGAGCTCCTAGCAAGGCTCGGTCATCCTGTGCGTCCTCATAACGCACATAAAGCTCCTGAGCATCCTGCCTCTGAGTATTAGCAAGGTCTGTAACCCTGTCATTTACCTCCCCTATGGCGGTCATCGCTCTACTCTCAAAAGCACATATACTAGGATCCACAGTATCAACAAATCCATTGTCAGCCCTATGGGCTAAAGTATGTCCAGCCTACCTAGCAGCAACAATTGATGAACTCTCCCTAACCTCAAATCTACCAGTGGGAGCAGTGAAACGAGCTCTCTTTCGAAGTGGCATGTCTGCCTTGGGAAGATCATCTTTATGTGTAGTAGGTGGTAGCAACAGGGGTGGTGATGGTATCTCTAATAGGTAGTGAGTGGTGGTGATACAGCTCTCAACCAAATCCCGACTGCTCTATAGCCTAATGATGCCTCATCATATGTAGGGTTAGTAGTAGGTGGTGATGGTAGTGGTAAGGGTGGTGAGCGAATCTTGGTAAGTGGTGATGATAGTAGACTAAGTAGAGATGGTGGTGGTGATGATAAAGTAGGTGCAGAAGCATACTCAGCGATGAGTGCCTCAGCAGTATTTGACATCGGTATCTGAGGTCGGACGAACATCCTAGCCGTGCAAAGTGTAGGTGATGGTACAGGTATAGGTGCAGACTCATCGATCTCGAATGCCTTTGTATCCTTAGTTGAGGGTATGGGGTCATCAACTGGTACAGCAGAAGAGTCAGCCAGAGCTAGATGCTCCTCCTCCTCCTAATCATCATCACCCTCCTCAACATCATCATCATCATTATCAACATCATCATCATTTGATGACTCATCATCAGCGTCGTCTCTTCCATTGGCATGATAGTCAGCAGGATCCTCCTCAAGGTACTCCTTTGGATCCTCCTCCGGATCGGAGTCAGCAATGTAGCCTGATGATAGGGTTGTAGGTGAAGTATCATCTGGTAGAGGTTGATCCTCCATAGGTTCCTCAGCATCAAATGGTAGTAAGTACTTAGGTTACTCAGGCTTAGGTACATAGTCTGGAGAAAGTGGTGCCTGCTTTGGCTCCTCAGGGCCAGGCACATAGTCTAGAGAAGGTGGTGCTCAGGACCCGGCACGTAATCTGGAGATGGTGGTGCCTGCTCGGGAGCCTAAAGAGCGGCCTCCACATATGGGTCTACTAGGTGCATAGGTAGTCCGTCGTATCCGTAGACAACGACTCTAGGAGAACCCGCATCTAATGGCTCCTCGTAATCACTAGATATCGATATGTAGGTAACTGTCGATGAAGTCATGACTGCTGAAATAATAAAATAAACTTATATAAGTATATTATATAACACCAGTATAGTATATACGTAATATAATATAAACACGTATATAGATCATGTATGCATCTAATATAACCAACTAATGCAACTCAATAGTGTATGTATGTCCCGTGAAAAACATTTGTATGATGCAATGTTTGAAAACGGTTATAGTCCAAGGAAAAACAACATTTGACCTAGTTCTCTATAACATTGGCTCTAGATACCAATCTGTAACACCCCCAAATAGGGTCACAGCAGAATAAAGGGCTGATAGTGTTACATCATAGATCAACAACACAAGATATGAGAACAACCTTTATATAAGTCATTTGAAAATGATACATTAGATTAAATAAATTGTTTGTTACAAAACACATAGCTTAATTTGTTCATCCTTGAAAATTGTAGAGATTTTAATACATAACAAATCTCTAAAAGGTAATGCACTTAAATCTTTATGATAATGTAACTCCAAAATAATGACCACCAATGTATCCTTGTTTCTTGCCTTATTGAACTGAGAAAAACAAGCTTTAAACGTCAAGATAAAGTTGGTGAATTCATAGGTTTAAGTAATGTATAAAGAAGGATCATAATATTTCCAAGTGTAAGACATGTAACACATATAATATCTCAAAATGTAATTACAAAATACACTAAGCTCATGAAACTAAAGCTACAACATATATGTATGCAAATTAATGAAAATAATGTGCCCGTGTAGATGTTCAACCCGCAACATCCAAATTGTTCTGACATGGTATACATTCATCATTTTAGTACTTCCAAAACTAGTGAGCACTACTCACCCAAACGGGGATGTCAATCCCAAATAGATTTATTCATAACATTTGCGCTTACAATCCAATAATTAACAGTTCACGATTCATGAGCATAGTGGGTTATAGCTACTTAGGCAAACTCGTAATTTGTTCAAATGTGCACTTGTGTCCAATCATAAAACAATGCATGTTTCTCACCCTAATAGTTGTAAATCAGTGTAATTATATAAAAGCGGGGCTATAAACTCACCTCAAGTGAATGATTGATTATATAAATCAAGTAAGTGAAATGTCTCGCCGAATTCGAGTGTAACCTAATTAATTATTGGACGTATAAGTCTAATGTATTTAATGTAAATACAACATCACAAGTTATAGAGTTATACCACCACCTAAATAGTTTTTGGTTAATTTAAAATGTCAAAACAATATTTAAATCGTACTTTGTTAAATAAAGGTATATGTATCTGTACTTGTAAAATAAAATGCTATCTTTGTCTAACGATTTATCATTTGATAATAATACTTGATTTATCATTTGATAATAATACTTGATTTAATATTTGTAAAAGAAAAAGAAGAATTAAAAACCAAATTAGAATCATTTGAAACTTCTTCTAAAAGTCTTAATACACTGCTTAATAGTCAATTGAGTGCTAATGATAAAGCTGGATTTAGGCATAATGGTGCAAAAGAGTCTAAAGTAAGTGAAATAATTACTAGTGTGTCTAAAGTTGAAATAAGTAATTCTGAAACTAGTAATGATAAAGTGGAAATGCTTAAAATTAAAACTGTTAAGATGAGTGAACCCATTATTGAGGAATGGGAATCTGACAGTGAAGATGATGAGATTATGGTCAAACCTAAGGAAGTAACAAAAATAGTTAAACCTAGCTTTGAAAAGATTGAATCTGTTAATGCTAGGAATGAAACTGTTAGGCAAGCAGAAAACCCTAGGAAAAACAATAAGAGTCCTAGAGGAAATAAAAGAAACTGGAATGATATGATGACTCAGAAATTAGGTGAAAATTTTGAGTTTAATAATAAGGCTTGCTATGTATGTGGTAGTTTTGATCACCTGCACTATACCTGTAAACACAAGAGAAAGATTAATGATCAAAAACAGGTTAAACCAGTATGGAACAACTTAAAGAGGGTGAATTACCAGAGCTTTGGTAGATTTTCTTACCCCAATCCAAAAAGTAACATAGTTCCACAAGCAGTACTAACTAAGTCAGGCCTAGTATCACTTAATATTACCAAATCAGTTAGTACTGCTTAATCCAGAAAAACAATGAATGATGATATGCCAACAACATACTCTTATTATAAAGCATATTCATCTGTTAAAAGACCCTTTAACAAGAAAACAGTAAATTACAACAGATATTTCAACAAAAGAGTTAATACTGTTAAGGGTACAAGGGTTAATACTGCTAGGCCAAAAGCAGAGGTTAACACTGTTAAGGCCTTAGCTAGCTGGGTTTGGAAACCAAAACATGAAGAATTAGCACATGTTTCCAAATCCAATAGTGCATCAAAGACCTTGACAAGATATGATTATGTTGATGCACTAGGTAGGTTCAAGTCTGTTTTGGCTTGGGACTTCAAAAGACACTAATTCTCTTATTGCAGGGCAATCCATAATTGGAGTGTGATGATTATGAATTGCTATGGTTTGTATTTTTCTGTGTTTTTGGACTAACTTTTTGCAGAAAAATTGAAGTTGCTGTGTGTTACAAGAGTTAATTTTGGTTTGCTGAATTGTCATTCTGAAGTTGCTGTTTGGATTCCATTAAAGTTACTACTGCTAAAGGTTTAGGGTTTGGGCTAATGATGGTTTGATGCAGTAACAAAGAAGGTACAACAGCGTCTTGAGTATAAGCAAGGTTTTCGTATATAATTGAAAGATTAGTGACAGTTTAGTAACAGAAAAAGTATCGCTAAAGAGGCGTCGTCTGGATACTTAAAAGGTATCCTTCACATTGATTATTAAAGCTGATTGGGGTTGAAGGTATGTTAGTGCTGCTTATGTACATGTTTTTGCTGTCAATGAAGATAAGAAATGTTAATACTGCCAATGAACACTTAGTACTGCTAATAGAAGTTAATACTGCCAGTATAATTTTAGTACTGCTCGTTGAAAGTTTATACTGCCAGTTGGATATTAGTACTGCTAGGTTTATTCCTAGTAGTTAATACTGCTGGATCTATTCGGGTTTCTACTGCTAGCGACTTTTTAAAGTTAATATTGCTCGAAGTCTTTAATACTGATTGGTTTTCTTAGTTAATACTGTTGGGCTCAAAGAAAATGGGCTTAAGGAATAACTACTATTGAGTTCGAGTTTATGACAGTTTATTGTTTGCAAAGCAAGGATGCTTCTGATGCTAACGTATACTTTATGTTGTTGTTTGGAGTATTAAACTGTTCGAGTATATGCAACATGATTTAATGTTGCTTAGGTTCGAGTATTATGGTTAATATTGTTCAAATAAGGTTAGTACTACCTTTATTGTGTTAAAACTGCTCGAATGTGTTTCAACTATTAGTGTTGTCCGAGATAAAAGGTTTATACTGCTCGTCATTCATTAGTACTAATGCCAAGGATGACATAAGGTAATTAGTACTGCTGCTTGTTATATTCAGTTAGAGAGAAAACAATAGTAACAATGATACTACTATCATATATATTCACTTTGTTTCTAGTTTGTATTCAAGTGTTTCTGTGATACTACTGCTGTTATGGAACTCGAATACAAGACTTGATGTTGCTAGCATTCAAAAATAAGTTTGTAGTGCTGTTATTGGAAAGTGTGAAAGCAGTTTTATGTTAAAAAGTTTATACTGCTCGTTGCATTTTAGTACTGATATTCGAAAGCAGTTACTACTGCCAGCTTTGACAGATATCAGATAATGAAGCATTTGGGTTCTCAGCTGGGTATGGATATCTGATGACACACACGGTTTGGTTCTTGGATAGTTTGTTCTTAGCCTGATCTATGGATAGTGGTTTTAAGAATTGGCAAGCTACAAGGGATAGGAGAATTTTCAGGTGTTGGTTTCATTTCAATACAACAAATTATAATCAATTCACCATGTCTAACCGACACTAAGAATTAGCTATTCCAGTGCAAACGACATCTGGTAAAGAATTCTCAAATCAGTTGATAGTTGATAGTTTGCTAAAAACTATATGGTTCTTAACTCACCATGCTTCACAGTTAAGAGTTGGCTAGTCCAAAGAAAACGGCTCTTAGTAAAGACTTCTTAAATCCGTTAATGGCTGATAGTTTACCCAAAACTATATGGTTATCAATTCACCATGTTTTATTATGAAGAATTGGCTATTCTAGGGAAAACGACAACTGGTAAAGAATCATCAAATCCGTTTATGGCTGGTAGTTTACCAAAAACTATACATTTAGGATTTACTTCAAAGTGATGAGGATAGTTTTGAACTTATTGAATTGATGATTCTTTGTACCAATTTTTTTACCATGGTTCGTGATTTGGAGAATTTAAAAACTACTTATCTGATAATGAAGAAAGTTTGGGTGAGGATGCATCCAAACAGGGGAGGATTGATGATGCAGATGTAGAGGTTACCTTCATTGATGAGACTTCAAATGATGCTAGAAACAAGAACAACAAGATTTGGATACATCCTCTTGATGATCAATAAGCTTACACAGAAGAAACTTGATGTTAACAAAGTGAATATCAAGTTTAGGGGAGGATTGTTGGGAATCTTTCATTAAAGATTCCTTGATGCTATTTGAATTAAATGAAACAAGAGGGACTAAATCGACATAATGAAGATTCTACAAAAGATGGAAGATTGTAGAAGATATGATCAAAGATATGAAGATCATGATTGATATTCAAATGATTTAGTTTCCTTATACTTATGGAAAGCATTAATAAGAATTAAATATAATGAGGAGGTTACAAGGTTTATTAGGAAAGCATTAAAATGTATTAATGTAGAATACATAGGAAAGTATTAAATGTGTTGTAACCTACTAGGAGTCCTTGGACTATAAAAGGAGGTCCTAGGGTGTAGAGAAAATATAATCAATCTTTACACAATAATCATATACACGTTTTACTCATAGTTAGTTATAGCTTCAAGGTTGTAAACCCTATCACTATTAAGAGTGATCATATTAATATATTGAAGCTGCAACGTTTGGTTAATTGTTATTATTCTTCTTAGTATAACAACCTAGTTTCCGCATAGTTTATGATATTCCCAATCAAAGTTTCTACCATAGTTGTCTTGGATTTATGCAATACAACTAAACCTTATATCAGCTAAGGAGTTAAAGATCTATTCAGAACGGGATCAACAGTTTAGGGCTTAGTTTTAGGTTTTAGGGTTTAGTTTTTAGTTGAAAGTGAAATTAAGGTTTAGGGTTTTGTTTTTATGATTTAGGGTTTTAAAACATGGATTAGGGTTAAGATTATGGATATATTAGGGTTTAGGAGTCATGAATTAAGTACTTGTACCTTATGTTAAAGTGGTGTAAAGTTTAAACATGGTTTAAGAGCTTAAATGGCCTAATTAGGTTTTTAGGCATTATTGAATTTTCAAATATGGTGCATTGTACACTTGTACATATGTTTGAAGGCTTACACATTCATTTTATATGTATACATTACATATAATTAGGGTTTTGATGTAAACGTTAACGTTTAATGCTTGTTTTGATATAACATTTTGAAAAGTACGTTAAATGGTTAATGTACTTAGTAAAAATGATATTAAGATATAGACTTGACATATTAGGATGTTTATATGATATAAACATAGATATACATGGCATTAATAGAGGTTGTGTGAGCTCGTTTACTTTAGAGATGCAAGTTACGTTGCATAATGAGATAAAGCAAAAATTTCCCTGTAAGAAGGTGATATATTTATAATAGATGGATATTACAGTGCATCTAATTTAATAGATGGATATTTACATTGATGAAAATTGCGGGTTGTTATAGTCTCCCTCCCTTAAAAGAAATCTCGTCCTGAGATTTAGTTAGATGCCGGAGTGATGTTTGAAAACAGATATGGATACCTGGCACGAATTTGATCTTCGCGTTCCCATGTAAATTATTGTCCTCTTTAGAGTTCCATCGTACTTTGACTATAGGAATACGACTTTGTTCTAGTTGTTTAACTTCTCGATCCATAATCTCTACTGGTTCTTCCACAAAGTTGAGTTTGTCATCGAGCCAAAGCTCTTTCATTAGAATGACAAGGGATTCATCAGATAAGCATTTCTTTAGATTAGAAACGTGGAAGGTACATTACTAAGCTCTTCAGGAAGCTCTAGTTTGTATGCCACTGGACCAATCCGTTCAAGGATTTTTAATGGTCCAATGTACCGGGGATTAAGCTTTCCTCATTTCCCGAATCGGATGACACCTTTATGAGGTGATACTTTCAACATAACATGATCTCCAACTTGAAATTCTAAAGGCTTTCGCCTGACATTGGCGTAACTTCTTTGCCAATCTCTTACAGCCTGCAAGCGTTGTCGAATTTTCACTGTCTTCTCAGTGGTTTCATGGATTATTTCTGGTCCTGTAAGTTGAACATCTCCAACTTCGGCCTAGCAAACTAGTGATCTATACTTTCAACCATAGAGTGCTTCAAATAGTACTGCCTTAATACTGGCATGATAACTGTTATTGTAAGAGAATTCCACTAATGGTAAGTGTCTTTCCCATCCTTTTCCAAAGTCTATAACACATGCTCGAAGCATGTCTTCGAGTGTTTGAATGGTTCTTTCACTTTGTCTATCAGTTTCGGGATGATATGTCGTACTCATGTCTAATTGAGTACCCAAGACACTTTCTAGTGATTGCCAGAATCTGGATGTGAAATGATTGTCACGATCCTAGATGATGGATATTGGCACGCCATGCCGGGAGACTATTTCTTTAATGTATAACCTGGTAAGGGTTTCCATACTATCTGTCTCTCGGGTAGGTATGAAATGTGCGGATTTTGTAAGGCGATCAACAATGACCCAAATTGTGTCATGTCCGTTTGATGTTTTAGGAAGTTTTGTAACGAAGTCCATTGTTATTCTTTCATATTTCCACATAGGAATCTCTGGTTGTACCAGTAAGCCGGATGGCTTCTGACATTCTACCTTAACTCTAGAACATGTCAAACATTTGCCAACATTATCCGCGATGATTGCCTTCATGTTAGGCCACCAATAGAGTTTCTTTAGATCCTGGTACATTTTGTCAAAACCCAGGTGAATGGAATATTTTGATTTGTGAGATTCATGCATGATCAAGTCCCTCAGATTACCAAAGAGTGGTAACCAGCTTCGGTTCTTGATAAAACAAGTTCCATTAGGACGTACTTCAAACGCTTTATCCATTCCTCGTAAATTCTCAACCTTGATTTTTTCTTCCTTGAGTGCTTCAGTTTGAGCTTCAAGAATTTTTGATGGTAGTTTTGGATGAACGGTCATGATTAATGATATGATTCAGAGTGGTTTTATTCGTTCCTTTCGGCTTAAGGTATCTACTATGACATTTGCCTTTCCAGGATGATAACGGATCTCACAATCATAATCTGCAAGCAATTCTAACCAACGGCGTTGCCTCATGTTTAATTCTTTCTAATGAAGAATATGTTGAAGGCTTTTGTAATCAGTGAAAACTATACACTTTGTACCGTATAGATAGTGTCTCTAGATTTTAAGAGCAAACACTACTGCTCCTAATTCGAAATTGATATGTGTGAAAACACATATCCGTTTTATATCAAAATAGGCCCTAAAATGACAAAAGTGTGCTTTAAATGCTTGAATATTGCTTGTTTTGTCTTTGTGGTTGTGTAGGTACGGATATTGCAAAAATCTCAAGAAAACGGTTAAAACCGGACAAACATGGACACGGGAACGGAATTGAATGTACAAGAGCCGGGAGAATGTTATCAAAGGTCAACAAAAGTCAACCCTTGGTCAACCAAAGGTCAACCACAAAAAGAGAAAACCTAAAATACCAAATCAGTCCCTCAAAGTTAAACAAATTTGCAAAAATAATCCCTAAGCCCTAACGGTGTTAACTCTTATAAATATAAAGAGTTAACACCCGTTAACTCTTATAACCCAAAATCCAATACCTGTTAACCCTAGCCCAGGCCCAATCCCTTTATACCCGACCTAAGTCAACAAGTTATAACCCGGGTTAAAAGAAGTCAAATTACCCTTTTATAAAAGGTAAAAAAACTGCGGGAAAAGTGGTTTCACTGTTCATCATCTTCTACCTTTTACCTCGTGTTACAATCAAAGGGATAATTCAAATTGGCTACTCAACAATTCAAGTGAAAGGGTACACCTTGGCAGAGTTATACATCACCAAACGCTCCCATTGGTGGAAACCCAAAAGGGAATGACCCGCAGGCAAGAAAGGAAACACACCAAGATCTAGTATTTTGTACTAAAAGGCGTACAAAAGAAGCACATGAGTGTCACATCACGGATTGCCACGCTGGCAATCCGTGTGAGCTAAAGAATGATCCAACGGGCAAGATTGTAATCTAATCATTGCTAATTATTGGAAGGCCAGGATGAAAAGGAGCGTGCAAGGGCTTGACACCTAGAAGCTTCTCCTGGCAACTATAAAAGGACTCATTCACCCTCACATTGCCATCTTCTTTTTTTCCTTAAAAAAAAACCTTTAGTTTTCAATAGCATATGTAATTTTTAGTTTTAAATGTAATTTTCTCTTGTGTTGTAACTTTCAATTTCCAAAGCATTTGTAAAATCAGTTTTAAGTTTTAATTTTATCATCATTTTAAGTTTGTATAAGCTTGTAGATATCTCATATAGTACTCCGGCGTGCCGACCCCAAATCCCCTCCTTAATTTCTCTCAAATGTTTATGCTACTGTTTCATAAGCTACTAATAAGCTCATACAAGCTCTTTGAGTCTCTAAGCTCAAATTGAGCTCAATTCAGTCATTTAATCTATTGTAACTCTAAAAACAGCTTAAATACCTCGGCTATTTGGATTTTGGACTTATGGAAGATGAGCTTAACCTGGAAGAGCTCATAAGGACTTATACTGGCTTATTTACAATAAGCCAGAGCTGTAGATTGCTCAATTGAGCCATTAATAACCTTTGTTTAGCTAAGGTTCTAGTAAGTATTCATTTAAGCTTTCCTGTCTTAAATTTCTTAGTATAGTTTAGCTTATTTTGCTTAATTGTTTGCTTATTTGTGCTTATTATTGTTTCAATATGCTTATTAAGTAGTTTAGATAATCTGTCTTTAAGTTCAGTAGCATAGATATTAGCTTTCTTAATTTTGTCTTTTAAAATACTAAAAATCCAAAAATAATAGTTTAGCTTATAGCTTATTAGTTTGGCTTTTTGTCTGCTTAGGATTGCTCATTAGGTTGGTCATAAGCTGCTTATTATCTGGTATTTAGTATTTGAGCTTTTAATTTCATTTTAATAAGCTAATATAGATATGAGTAATGTTAAAGGGGTGTTTGGCATAGCAGATTTAACCACAAGTTAAAACTGCTAGTAGCCAATTGATCTTTGGATATTAATTTTAATCTGTAATCTAAGGTTGCTAGAGTAGGTCTTATGAGTTAGTTTAGAGTTAATCATATTCTTCATAAGCTAGTTAATACAAGCTCAAATCTGTTTAGTCTATCTTGCATTATTAAGTTTAATTTTTATTAGTAAGTGAATTGATCTTAGTTTCTCTTAGTGTGGTTTTAAAAAGTGTTAGAATGAGTATTATTAGGACTGCATTGGATAGAAGTTAGGATTTGGTCTTTTTGTTTGCTTACTGCATCAGTAGTTCATAAGGGCATATAGTCATTTTATAGTTTGATTTTCAGTAGGTTTTAGTCACTCTTAGGATTTGAATTTCATAGTTTAAGTTGTCCTTAGGTCATTAATCAACTTTTTCAATTTGATTTTCCAAATTAATCTCATTTGCTAATCTGAATTTAAGCTGCAAAATGGCTTTTTTGTCTTTCTGAAAACCAAAAGAAATAAACTCAGCAGGATCTGAGTTGTACAAGTTGTTTTCAATCACCTTTTTCAATAAGCTCTAGTTTTCAAAAGTTGATTTAAAAAGCTTTTTCAAGAAGACTTTTAGCTAGTCTTTTAGAAAAACCAAGTTCCATTCATTAAAGTTCTTGTTTAGTTGCTTAATTTTAAGCTCAAAGTGAGCTTAATGGTCTGTTTGGCTACTATTTTCATTTTAGATGCTTATTGAGATTTCAACTTATATCTTAGGTCCTTTGTGCTTAATTTCCTTTCATTTAAGCTCAGTAGTGTAGGAAGTAGCTTAATTTTAGCTTTAAATTCATTAGTGTAGCTTATTTTAGCTTTTAGAGTTCTTAAAATTTGATAAAATCCAAAAAAAATATAGTTTAGTGATTCTGTCATCTTTTCAGCTAATTTCTAGCTTATTTAGGGCTTTTCATAAAAAGTTGCTTTTATTAAAAATGCTTATTTTTAGGTGCTTAATAACTTTGCTTTTATAAGTTTTTCAAAATAAAAAAAGGGGAAAGTGGAAATCGGGGGTGAGCAAGACTCGAACCCCCGACCTCAACACTTTCAACCCTTTTATAACACCACAACACACACTCACTACCACTGCGCCCTGGGGTCTTTTTCGTTATAACCTTGCAACACTTTACTTTTATACACGTTTTTCCCTTTTAAGTCTATAAGCTGTTTTTAGCTTATTTCGCAGCTTATTCAATAAGCTGTGATCTCAAGCTTATTTTTCCTAGGTTCTAATTAGTATAAGCTATTTTCTGTATTTTTTCTAGAATTTTTATAGATAGTTTAGTATTTTTAAACATTTATTTTCATTAAAAACTTTAAAAAATCATAAAAAATAGAAAAATAATCAAAAAAATATAAATCTTTTTTAGAAAATTTTCTTTTATCATAAAGTTTATAGGAAAATTAGTTTTGCTTTCGTAGGGTCAATTTCGATTTTTAAAGAACGAGATTTGTTCTCGTTCTCGTTTTTTGTGTTTTAAGGCTCATTTCAACTCCGTTTTTGTTCTAGTTTTCTTTAAACTTACTTTTCAGTCAAATAGAGTCCATTTAAAAAGAAAATTTTAAGTTAGGTTTAATTTTAGAAATTTAGGGTTTTTGACCTCCGTTTAGGAGTCCCATTTTAAGTTTTTAGTTAAAATTTAGTTTCCCTTTATTTGTCTTCGTGCTTACTTGTTATAATCTGTCTATTTTAGTTTTTAAAAGTAGATAATCAAATCAATCTTTGTCTTCAATTCAAATCACTGTCCGAACCTCAAACGTGGTTTTAATTTCACAAATCGTTGGGAGATAACGACCCGGGAATCATACTTCCCGGTTTATATACGTATTATATTATATATATTTGTGAAGATTTTCCTTCTTACCTTTGTTCTCAAGGGTAAATTGGTAATTTTCCATCATATTATATATTTTACTCTTACGTGTATAAGATTATACGAATCACAACCCTTGGCCATCAAGAAAGCCTTGTCACCTCCTTGTCACCTCATTCTTAACCGTGACCTCCCACCACCTTACACCATTTATATCTAGTTTTCTAGCTTATAAGTATCATCATATAGCCTCCCTTAGTCACCTAAGATAGCTAGGACATTAATCAAACATTAAAAACTTGGGCACCAAGGGTTTTGAACAATATAAATAGCCGAAACAAGCAACCCTTTCATTTCATCCTTCAAGCTCAAACACATACAATCAAATGGAGTTCTATCCATTCTCTAGCAGTAGAAGAAGATCAAGTGAAGTCCCTAAGCTCAGAATAGAAGTCAAGAATCAAGAAAAAGGAACCCCTGAAGTTGTTACTAAGCGTACGAACCCAAAAACCTCATTTCGACCTGTTTTAGCTCAAGTAAGCTCAAAATCTTGTTCAATAAGTTTATAATCTGTATTAGAATGTTCATAATACTCTTAAGATCATATATAAACTCTTGTTTAAAGCCTTGAATCTTGAAAACCATGTGTTTTTTATTAAAACCCTAAAAACGATCCATTTAGATTTTTTAGCTAACGAATCCTTTTTCTAAACTTTTGTTACGTTAGAACATCTTATTTTTGCTTATTCTAATAAGATATAACCTGAAAATATCATTTGGAACCCTAAAAAGTAACTTTCTAAAATTTATAACTAAAAGGGCTGAAAATGTCATTATTCTAAAATTATAACTATAAGGACCTATTTTGCCAAGTTTTAAAGTTAAAGGTTTAAATTATATATACTTTATATATAAAGGACTAAACTTGTAAAAGTTTATAAACCAAGGGTATATATTAACATTTTTGCAAACTTAAAAATATAGCATATAATATATTTATATAAATTATAAAAATATATATTAATATTTTAAAACCCGATTTAATTAAAACCCGACACATTAATCATTATTAATCATCGATCGGCGCATTATAAAACAATTACGTTATATATTTAACGTAATTTATCATCGACTAAATTTTGAAGAAACTTAAAATCTTATCATATCACGTTACTAGGGAGCTTCATGTGAGGAGTTTTATTTGGGTATATGTTTTGACTTATCGTATCACGTTACTAGGGAATTTCATGTGAGGATTACATTTGATATTTTGTTTTGACATTTGTTGGTTTACGATTTAAAGTGCCCTGACTCCTCAAACGATACTACATGGCCTCTGGATTATGATAGCCCGAACAGTGATACAATATTTCCATAAATTAATAAATCAAAGTAATACGTTAAACTTTATGAAGTTTTGAAACATAAACCATCACACTAAGACTTGACATATTACCCTAGGTTGCGTGACGAGGCCGTTACTTTCACTTGATATACTTTTGCCATCAATCAGATTTCCCTGTTAAGGTGAGTTCATAGCCTCGCATTTTAAATCTTTGAAATGTTTCATAAACCCGCGAGGGGGATACATGCTATAAATCATGAATACAAGTATTTTTCCAACTGTATGCTATTCTGATGCATTATTGCCTAAGTCCTTACTTTTTCCATTAAGACCCCACTATCATGAACCGTTAATTACTTTTGGAGTAAGCACGAATGTTGTGAATAGATCTATTTGGGACTGAACTCCCCCGTTGGTGTACCTATACTTTTTGGTAACCAAACGCACTTCATTTGAATCACTATGCGGGTGTTTGGCAAAGGCACCCGTTGGGGCAACTTCTTGTGATTATTGATTATCTCAAGGTCTCAGTGTCATGAGCTTAGGGCAATAATACTATTTTCTATAATAATTGTACTCATTGCAATTATTACACTTATGGGTGTATAACAACGTAACCCACTGTTTATGATGACTTGTATTCAAACTGTTTACCATAAACCTATGAATTTCACTCAACCTTTGTGTTGACTTTTTAGCATGTTTATCTCAGGTAACGGAGCATCTCATGGCACGGAGTGGCACGGACTTGAAGATGGCTAAACTATTATCATTCAAACTTTATGTTTTCATGTAGATTTTGGGACCTCTGTTTATAAAAACTCTGATGAAATAATGAATGATAACTTATCTTTTAAAAACGTCTATTTTGAGTCGTTTTCTATGATTATGACTGTTGTACTATGAAATAATACCCTAGATTAGCTTCCGCTGCTATATGTCAAAAATGGGGGTGTTATAGATTGGTATCAAGAGCCACGGTTATAGAGAACAATGTTGAAACCTTAACTATAACTACTTTTCTTTTTCCATCCAAGAAAGTCCTCCGTGCCACTACATATCCCGAATAGTATGTAAACTACATAACTATTATACTATTATATAAATAACTTATGCTATTTACCGCTGGATTGTTAATAGAGTGATGTCTTCTCCCAACCACCCTACTTCCAATATTGAGGATGCATTTTCCTCTAACTTTTCGGACTATATCTCGGCTTCACCGAACTATGTCCTAGATTTACCAGGAAAAACTTATTCTAGCTCTTCAAATAACTCATTTGGTTTAGTTCCAAAAGCTTCACCAACTCTTTCACTTTTTCATAATGACCCCTATATGAAGGTCATGCATGCATATTATGCTAAACAATTACCTATTCCACCACCAACTATTATGCCTCCATCTTCAATGCTATCTCCAATGCTATCTCCAATGTTTAATCCCCAAGAATTCTTTCTTTCTGAGGAATTATTGCCACTTAAGAAACGAGGCCGTGGCCGATTATTCTCCTCTACTTCTGCCCTACCTCAAGCATTTGAGATAGGAGAAAGCTCTCGTAAGACAAGTAGGGAACGTCACGAGGAGCAAATTAAGGAAATTTTGAATCACCTAGATGAACTCTCTCTCTCGACCGCATTGAGCACATAGAAGACCAAATAGATAGTCTCAGAAATGGTCGGGTGATCATACAACAAGATTTTGACAATCTGGAAGCTGAACTTCGAGAGTCTCGTACTCAAATTGCTAAACTCCAAAGAAAGCAAATGGGAAATTGCATCTAGAAGACTTTCCTTATCTGCTTGTTGACGAACCTGGATCTCCTCGATAATTTGTTCTAGATTAGCAATCTTGAAGCGAGCCAGAGCAATCTATGAACACAAGAACAGCCAGGAAGGACCATCGGACTACTAAATTAGATACTAGTTAAAGCTTTTGTTAGAACCTAGCCACGGGATGTGTGGTATAAATAACAACACTTGTCAAATTTTGACTATGTACAGTACAAAGGCAAGTCGTTCATGATATAATATAATGGTGATCCCGTTGCATATTCATCTTGTGTCCTATATTTCATCTCCGTCTTCATCATTATGAATCTTACCATGACCCCTAGAAAATAAACTAATAAGTTAGATACTTGTTAGAATTCATATCAAATAAGTATCTATGATATCACTATTGTGACAATGTTTATTTTTGAACCTTACACATTTTAAGGAAAGAATTGTGATATCATTCTTATTACGTGTTGTGTTATGTTGATAGAATGCCTCCCAAAAGGACATCAACATCTGAAGCACCAGCCATGACTCAAGCTGCCATCAGGAAACTAGTTGCTGACAGTGTTACCGCAGCTCTAGAAGCACAAGCTGCAACAATGGCAAATGCTGACAATACCAATAGGAACACCAGAGAAAGAGAAGCTCATGTAGCAAGAAAGTGTAGCTACAAAGAGTTCATGAGCTGCCAACCTATCAACTTTAAAGGTTCAGAAGGAGCTGTCAGACTTATCCGCTGGTTTGAGCGAACTGAATCAGTGCTTTCCTGTAGCAACTATACCGAAGACTGCAAGGTGAAGTTTGCTACTGGTACTTTAACTGAAGAAGCTCTATCCTGGTGGAATTCTTTTGCCCAACCTATTGGGATAGAAGAAGCATACAAGATTACCTTGGTTGAATTCAAGAAGCTGTTGATAAAGAAGTACTGTCCCCGAACTGAAGTCCAGAAGATGGAAGACGAATTTTACCATCTGACTGTGAAGGGGAATGATCTCAAGACATATGTGAGAAGATTCCAGGAATTGGTAACCTTGCCCACTATGGTGCCAGATTCTAAGAAAATGATGGAAGTTTTCATCGGGGGATTGCCTCGAAGTATTGAAAGGAATGTTACCGCCTTTAAACCTCAAACTCTAGAGGAAGCCATTAACATAGCCCAGAGGCTAATGGATCAGGTAACAAAGCACACTCCGGTGCAAGTATCAAGTGATCACAAACGAAAGTTTGACGACAGAAGAACTTTCAACAACAATAACTACCGTAACACCAACACCAACAACCGCTACAAAAATCACCAACCATAACATAACAGAAGACATGAAACCTTTAGGTCTTATGCTGTCACTCCAACTGAAAACAATGGGTACCGTCCCTTGTGTAAGAAATGCACTCTGTATCACACAGGACCTTGCACTATTAAGTGTAATACTTGCAACAAGGTGGGCCATCTGACCAAGAACTGCAGAAACAAAGGGCCAGCCACTGGAATTAATCTGCTACCAATGACAGTTACTTGTCATGCCTGTGGAGAGAAAGGGCATTATGCAAATCAGTGCCGAAAGACCACCAACAACAATGCCCAGGGAAGAGCCTACATGTTGAGGGATAGGAATGCTCACCAAGACCCGAACGTAGTCACGAGTATGTTCCTTCTAAACCAACATCTAGCTAGAGTATTATTTGATTCTGGAGCCGATAAAAGCTTTGTATCCATATCTCTTGCCTCTATGCTAAATATTCTACCCATTACAATAGATACCTTTTACAATATCAAAATGGCTGACGGAAACCTAGTAAGCACAAACACCGTTATTCAGGGTGCAACTCTGACTTTGTTAAACCAACCTTTCGAAATTGATCTTATGCTGATCAAACTCGGTAGTTTCGACGTCGTCATTGGTATGGATTGGTTATCCAAGTATCATGCTAGAATTATCTGTGACGAGAAAGTCGTCCACATCCTAATCAACGATGAAACTTTGATCATCCGAGGTAATCAAAGTAAAACCCGACTAAGTCTCATATCTTGTATAAAAACTGAAAGATATATATCCCGGGGTTATCAAGTTTTCGTAATCGAAGTAATGGAAAAGAAGTCAGACGAAAAAAGACTAGAAGATATCCCAGTAGTCAGAGAATTCCCAAAAGTTTTTCCTGAAGATCTACCTGGCCTTCCTCCCATTTGCCAAGTAGAATTCTAAATTGATCTAATTCCAAGAGCGGCACCTGTAGCCCGAGCACCTTATAGATTAGCTCTTTTAGAAATGCAGGAACTGTCTAACCATCTTCAAGAGTTAGCAGACCGAGGTTTTATCCGACCAAGTACTTCACCTTGGGGAGCTCATGTCTTATTTGTTAAAAAGAAAGACGGATCTTTTAGGATGTGTAACGATTACTGGGAGTTGAATAAACTTACCGTAAAGAATCATTACCCATTACCCAGGATTGATGACTTATTTGACCAACTTCAA
>BQNB010021497.1:0-64187 GCA_026074375.1 Tanacetum coccineum
ATCCTTAGCCATATTAGGAAGAAGGTGTTGATGTGATTTCCCACTACGCTAGCAACGGGGTGGGTTTTCAAACTAAGAACATCGGTCGTTGGTTGTGATATCCTACTAGAGAGCGAGGCCTAGGTAGGTATTCAAACTAAGCAACGCATTCCTAGCTTTAAGAACTTATAATGATGAAGTTGTTGCAAAAAGTTCTACAGATAAAATTTCGTTCTTTAAAATCAAGTTACAAGGTCCTAATAAGTTGTTGCTGTGAGTCATGATTCATCTTGAATTACGACTTTGGAAATAAGTTGATCTATGGTTGAGTTGAAATGAGTACACACACTTAAATCATATATCCATGTTGGGAGTTAAAAGTTTACAAGTCATAAGTATGAGTGCTAAACATTTAGACTTATATTGACAAATGATCTTGTTTAATTGCTTGGTTTGGAACTAGTGAAAAATCGGGGACGATGAATTTATCCGTCAGGACATCCGTAGATTATTCTATGGGCGTTTCTCATTCTATGATCCCAATGTTGATATAATAAAGGAAGTCAAACAGTTAGTCGAGAAAAGAAAAAGAAAAATCCAAAAATATTAGGGATAGTTAGTGTACATATGAAAAATTAGTAAAAACGGGACTTGTTGAAGCTATTGATTCTTTAGTTCCCCTTGACGAACACTTTGCTACTTTTCAAGGTTATTAGTCGAGGGGGATTGAGATTCTTAGTTTTCGTAAATGTTTACTTCATAACATTGCGTGAGGACACGGCAATACCTTAGTATGGGGGATTTTGGTATGTGCTTAATTACACATACCTTTTACCTTTAAAAACGAGCTAAAATAACCAAAAACGGACTTAAAATGCCAAATATACGCTTGTTTTGCTAATTGTATTGTGCAGGAACGGATAATTAAGAAAAGGACGAAAAACGAAGCCAAATCACAAACCGGGATCGGTAAAAAAAATGGAATAAGCAGGAAAGGCAAAGCAAAGTCCAGCCAAAGTAACCCAAGTCAACCGTTGCCAAAAAGGTCAAACAAGTCAAGAAATATAAGTTTGAGGGTTAAAATTGCTAAAACCCTAAACTTATATTTAAAGAGGAAAAGAGAAAAAAGAAGACAAGGGGCCAAACTGCCATTAAAGCAAAGTTATACTCCAAGGACCTAATCTGCCAAGTCCCCAAAAGTTATAACAACACAAGGACTAAGGATGCAAAGAGGTTTATATCTTTGAGGGGCCGATTTTGCCAAAACCCCAAACCCACACTCTGTCTCTCTCAAACCACTTTTCCCGCCATTGTTTTCCCCCCAAAAACAACTCACGGGTTTACAAACCCGTTTTTACCCTGCAACCCAAACCACCCCATGGGTAAAACTTTCCCCCCTCCTCCACTAAAACCCTAATCCCATTTGGCAATCCCACAATTCCCCAAGCCTCATCCAACGGCTGTGATGATTAATTTTTGAAGAATTAAGGGTCAAGATTGGTTTTTGGTTTGCTCTCACCAAACAAACACAACAAAGAAGCTGGACATCTATAAAAGAAGAAGAAGACAGAGAAAGGAGTAGTTTTTTTTAGAGTTTTTAATTTTCTTTGTAATTTTCTAAATTCGTGTACTGTTCATGCAATTAAGTTTTAAAATCCTTTCAATTTCAGTTTAATGTTTTGTTGCTACACTTGTACTCTTCCTTATTCATTAATAAAGAAAGTTCAATTGTGTTTGTGTTTTAAATTTCAAGTAATAAGCCATTTTTTAGCAATAAGCTTGTAATAAGCTGTTTTTAGCTTATTACATTCTCTTAAGTACAAAAATAGTTCAAAACTTGTTAAAAGCTTTTTAATAATGTTTTTTGTCCATTAGTACTCAAATTTGTTCATTTGAGTTTAAATTGATCAAGTTCAGTAGCATTATGGAGTGATAAGCTCAAGTTAGCTTATTGGGCTTTAAGCTCATTGGTTTAGAGGCTAGGTGCCAATTAGGAATGTGTTTTTAAGCCACTCACTCAACAAGAGTGGCTAGTTTCTGAGACTACAATTTCAGGTTCCATTTTCCATAATTCACTGTAGCATTTAGCTTATTCATTTAGCTTATTGTATTATCTTTATGAATGCTTAAGCATGCTTAGGATTACTAGGTTAGTTAGAGTTTTAAATGTCTTTAAATAACTGTAACTAGAATCAATTTAGATTTAACTTCTTAATTCTGTCATTTTTAGCATTAATAAGCTAGGAGAGAAAGTAGCTTATTTTTCCTAATAAGCTGTAGGTTTAAGTGTTAACTTAGCTTTAATAGGTTAGATTAAGTAAAAGTAGATAAAAGGTTTTAGGAGTTTAAGCTTTAAAATAGATTTTAATGTCAATTTAGTTTTGACAGTTCTTGTTAAAGGGGTGTTTGGCATAAGCCTTAAAACGGGTCAAAACAGGTCTTGGTTTGGGTTATGGTCAATTAGGTTAGTTTAAGCTTAAGTTTTAAGCTCATTTTAAGCTGTTTTTACAAGTTGTTAAGTTTGAAAAGTGTTTTTCAAAAGTTTTATAAAACATCTTTTTTAACTGTGATTCTTAAAACACCACAAGTGCTTATTTAGTTAAGCACTTGTGATTTTGAGTTAAAGTTCAAAAAGAGTGTGTTTTGTGTGTGTTAAAGAGGCTGTCAAACATCTTTGGTCTTTTGACTTTGGTGAGTCAAAAATCACCAAGTCTTTTAGTAGCAGTTTTTAAAAATCCAAAAGACCTTTTTCATTTAACAAATTCAGCAAGTTTTTATTAGTTGTAGAATGTCAAACTTTGTGCACAAGTTGTTTAGCTAGGGTACTTAAGCTGTTTTCATTTTTCTTTTCGATTTGAGCTTATTTGACAGCTTTAAATAAGCTGTCAAATAAGCCCTTGAGTTTAGCCTTAAAGCTCCCCTGGTGCAAAGGGGAGACTTTAAGCTTCTTTTTCTTGAGCTTTAAGAGTATTTAAGCCCAATTTCTTGGCTTATCTTGAGAGCTTATAACCCCTTAGATAAGCTTGTTGAATTTCAGCCTTTATTGAGCTTATTTGTTGGCTTAAATTTAGGCTCAAAGTAGCACTTTGACAGTTTCTGTTTTAGCCTAGTTAGTGTAGGATTGCTTATTTCCCTTGCTCATTCAGCTTATTTCATAAGCTCATTTTGTTTACTAGTAGCTTTTTAGGAGAAGTATATTTAGTTTTTGTGATCATTCCCTTTTGCTAGCTTATTTAAGTGCCAAATTTAAGTCCTTTTAGCTTTTAAGCTTTGTTTTAGTTTCTGTCATCATAAGCTCTCAACAGCTTATTAGTCTTAGCTTTTTAGCTTTTTAGAGCTTATTTAGGATAGTGTAGACCCCTCTTAGCTTATTTTGTCTTTGTCCTAGCTTAAAACGACCACAAGGCCAAATGACTTAGCTTATTCTAGCTTTTAAACAACTTTAAGCTATTCTGTCACTTTTAAGCTGATTTTTCAGCTTATTTAGGGCTTATCACAAAAAGTTGTAGTTGACAAAGTTGTTAAGCCCCACGAGCTTAACAACTTTGCTTTTCAAAGTTTTCGAAAAAAAAAGGGGAAAGACAAGGGACCCGGGGAGCAAGACTCGAACCCGGGACCCCTCGATACGATCCCCTTTATAACACACACTTATACCGCTGCGCCCTTGGGTCTTTTTCGTTAAAGACTCAAGGGCTTTATCCTTTATACACTTTTTGAGCTTATAAGCTTATAAGCTGTATAAGCTTATTTTCGGGCTTATTTGTTAAGCAATTTTTAGTTTCTTATTTTTCGTAGAATAATCATAGTGTAAAGTATTTTTAGTAAATTTTTCAGAATTTTTCGAAGTCATTTAATATTTTTTATAATTTAATTTCGTTAAAAGTTTAATTTATTCATAAAAAATACAAAAATTATCAAAAAAATATTTTGCTTTTTTAGAAAATTTTCTTTTGTCATATAGTTTGTAGGAAAAATACAAAAATTTTCGTAGGGTCATTTTTACAACTTTTCCTTTTTTAAAGAACGGTCCGGGTGCGGTTTTTTGTCTTGACTCGTTTTTGGGTCAAACGAACTCCGTTTTCGGTCTAGTCTTTTTCATTCTTCGTTATTTGTCCCGTAGAGTAGTTTAGAAGCAAAAATTTCTTCGTAGGGTTAATTTTAAAGATTTTAGGTTTTTCCCCCTTTGTTCGGGATTCGTGCTCTCGTTTTCTAGTTTAATTTCATAATTTCTAGGTTTTTCTTAAACGTTTTTGTTTGTTATTGTTTAATTTAACTTCCTGCACTCTCAAATCATTTTTCTAATTCAAACTCCAATCTTTCGACTGTATCGATTCTCCAGTCCAGCCTCGTTGGGGATAAACGACCCGGGAACACTCTATACTACTTCTCGGTATTCTTGATTCTGTTTCAGATTACACTTACTATATATATTTTATGTTTTATTATATATTATATATATTTTAAGGTGTGGTTTGGACTAGATCAATGTACCATCAGCATTTGTAGTTACTCTGGTATGTGGTTTGAAAGAATTCTCATTCTCAATAACTTCCCACAAAGCATAATCTTGGACTTGAATATACTGTTCTATCCTAAGCTTCCACATCTCATAGTCACCTTGTTTTAGCATGGGCAACTTAGCAACAACATTGTTTTGGGCAGATCCAAGATCCATCTCTTTGTGTGAATAAATAGTTCTTCTGAATTGTTACTTCTAGATAAAGGTTTTAGAACACAAGCTCTGATACCACTTGTTGATCCCTTTGTAACAGATCTTTGATAAGCTTGTTAAAGCTTTAGTTATCTTAGATTGATCTAAAACAGGTATGATAGAAACCTTGTTGAATATATATAAGGACTATGAGGAATCTAATCTTTATATACCAAAAAAATAATAAATCAATATAAGAATGACACAAGTGATTTCTCTGAACTCACAATATATTGCACGAATCACAAAACAACTATATGTTTTGCCTAACAACTATGAATACTCTAACTTTGATATCTTGGATGTGTATCTCTAACTATGCCATAGGGTTCCTTTTATACACCAAGGAAAATCCTAATGGGCTTACAAAACGCGTTAAGAGATCATGCATATCTATTCCTAATATATCTCATGCATATCTCATAAGCACTACTAACATATTACATTAACAATACTAAATACTAACTAACAATACTAACTAACTAACTCTTAGTACTGGCAGTACTAACTATAACTAGCAATACTAATATTACAACTAGTAGTACTAATGACTTAGTTTATATTCTTTATTCTTCAATAGCAGCACTAAGTCTTCACTTAGCAGTATTAACCATGAACATGCAGTACTAAGTTGTAGAGGCTTCTGAATCCCAACACTAAGGAAGAACTTAGTAGTTATATACATATCATACATGGGCACATGACAAAGGTGGCAAGTTGGGTGGTTGGGTAATGGGTTAAATTCCGTCAATGATCACAACATTAACATTAAACTACAAATACTGAATTCAAAGTTTTTAATGACACTCATAATATATAAAGAAAACTTTAAAAGCCTGCAAAAGGTTAAACGGATAAGCATTACCCATACTCCTTTGTGTCTACATGAAACTAAATGTTATTTATTAAGCTTTCTCAATATTTCACAAACGCATTATACAATCAACTAGTAGACACAAAATCATTATACAATCAAATCAGTTAACTATTCATGGTGCATCAGTTTTATAACTTTTGCTCTTTAGAATACGCAAGCAGCATTTGAAACTAACCCGTGTACATCGCACGAGTCTGCATGCCTCGTACATGGAATATATATCTTTTTGCATTAAATATTTTGAATTAATAGTCTTTGTTTATTGTATCAAAAGATGGGAGGTTTAGTCAACTTGCTTTGACACGTGTTAGTGTGAGGTTAAATGTTATTTATAGAAAAAATTAAATAGAGAGAGGAAAAAACTATTTTTTATAGAAGAGTACTAGATTAAAGAGCCGTCTAATGTCGGGTTATGTTTAAAGAGTTATTTTTTTAAGAAATGTAGTGTGTGAATAACCAAAAAAAACAAAGAACGTAACAATATTGCATTAATATTTGAAATGATGAATCCTGTAATAAGTCACACATTCGACAAACAATTGAGTCTTGTAGCAATTAAAATAAAAAAATTTATTGTCGTCTTTAAACTTGATGGTCTTGATGAGTATAATGAGACATATTGAAGTAATATCCAAATGCTCCTTCCTGGAAAACCTAAAAATTCATGGCAACAAAACAATGCAAGTTAATAATGTACGTTATGATTAGTAATATATATAATTAGCTTGTATAGAACATGTCATATGTATTGTGCGTACCTCTTGAATTTTGATCATAGACCGTGAAGTACTTCTTTGTAAACGACATTTGTTGTGGTTTTTGAAACATTACCTTACTCATCACAAACCACAACCTTCAAACCTCGTTTGCTTTTGACTCTTGAAAGAGCCACATACAATTGTCCATGTGTGAAAACGGGACGTGGGAGGTACAAACCAACTTTTGAAAGCGATTGACCCTGACTCTTGTTAATTGTCATAGAAAATGAAAGTGACAAAGGATATTGTTTCGTTACAAATATTATCGTAATTCTATTTATCTCTATGCTAAAAAAATATCTATGTATGTGCATATATTAAAAATGTCTACATGAAGATATTAGCCGACCTAGACGCTACTGGTGCTACTTTAAAGTGATGAAATGCCCAAAAGCAAATGCAAGTACATTCCCATAGTCTGAGTGATAATATATCAAGGCTACAAAGCTATTATAAACCATTCATTATAAACTTTCAATACCCTCAAACATTTATAAGGGTATGAAAAATATATCGATCTAACGTATGGCTGTTGAAACACCCAACTGGTAACACATATCTTCTGCATGAAAACTAATAGCATGGAGCAGAAACCACTGCATAAAGTGCATCATAGCTAAACTAACAACAACTCTTAGCATAAAATTAAAATAATGTCCTCATGAAATTATATCAAGCAAACTTGAAGAGGGTTATGAATCAGTAAGCCTCTGGAACCATTCCTATTACGAGCCACCTAATGATAACAAAGAAGAAAACCAATATTGATAAAAAATGTGCCCAGCAAATGGAGTGATATAAAGACTCAATGAAATGTAAAATAGATATTATATAAATGATTCTAAAATGTTTCGCAAAATTTTTATTAAAAATGAACCAACACTATTCATATCAGGAAATAGTGTATAAATATCATATTTCTCTTGTTTTGTTCGTTAAATGAAAAAAAAATTAGCTTACGCGATTTAATTATGTGATGGGAATTAATAGTAAACGCGCACGAGACTAAAAAAAATATAGAAAAATAAATAGTGAAATAATGACGAAATAAATGACGTCATAAAATGACCTGAAAATACGACAATGTTACACCCCTCACTCCCACACCATTCCTTCACTCTCTACCCCCATTGGCCAATATGTTTATTACAACCATGTTAATCACAACCAAAGGTTGTTATGTTATAACAAGTGCACTACAAACCCCACTCGATCCACTGAACCCCGATCTTCCCTGTTTCTTCTTCCCTTACTATCGCATCTTAACATATTCACCGATGGCCCATTATAACCTTAATCGGATCCACCAACGAGTTTCTCGCCCCTTCCTCACTCTTATAAACAAAAAACGCAAACCCCTTCACCTTCCCACTCTGCTTATCAAACCCTAACGGGCCCTCCTCAATCTCCTTATACGTCACAAAATGCGCCAATAACCTCTCGGAACTAATCTCAAAAGGAGCATTCCCAACATAAATTTTCCTCATATCAAAACATCCACACTTTCCCAATTTTCTATCGCACCACTGGTTGGAATAGGTGATGGGCCGGGCAAAGCCATCTCGGGGTCACATAGTAGGTGGTGGTGTTAGTCGGTGGAACTGAAACACATTTTTAACCCAGATTACATCGTTTTCATATATACTCTCCGTCCCAAAATTATTGTACCTCCGACAAAAACATAGTTTAAGAAAAAGTGATCTTATTACATTTTTAATCTTTTTTACTTTTGAAAAAATGACTAATTTTACTCTTAGAGCATCTCCAATGCAAAACTAGCAAAACTTTTTATACTTTTGAAAAAGCCGATTTTTGCTAGTTTTTAAGCATTGGAGCAAAAGCTTTTTGAATAACTTTTTGCAAAGACTTGGCAAACACCAAGTCTTTGTTAAAAGCTATCCTTCACTTTTATGTTATGTATTAATTGCATTCAATGCAAAAAGTCATTAAAGACTTTTTGCATTCAATGCAAAAAGTAGATGCCATTATCTAATTAATTAGGGTCTTCTTTAAAGTTTGTAATAATAATTTCAAACAATGGTAATATAGTAAACTTTATCAAACTTCCTTATTTATTTTTATTAGTGGACAATTAAATTGGGACATCCCAAAATAAACACATGGACAATAAAAATGAGACGGAGGTAGTAGTTCTTAATAGTTAATATTACATAATTAACAACAATCCAACCAATAATTATGCCTATATATATTTTTATGCAAGTAAATAAATAGGTCATTACTATTTACCAACAAATAAAAACAAGTTAGTATTATTTTACCAAGCATACACAAACGATCTAACTTAAATTGTATAATATCAGTAGCATCTTTAATCACTAAAAAAGTTCAAGATCAGGTTACCTGGGCATCGTGGCTGAAGAGAACTTGACAACCTAAGATAATAGCAGAGTGAGGCCATCAGAAAGAATTATGTTATTACCCCTTTAACTAATCAAAGATTTGCACTGCTTAACTCAGACACATAGTTTTGGTGCCACCATTTGCGCACCGTATCCCTCCTTCTATTTCTTACTAGGCTATTTAACAGCCAGCATTGCCCATCATATGCTTTTTTTAAAAAATGTCACAAACTCGTACCCTTTCAACTTAGTGGTAACCTTATCAGTTATAACTATAGCCTCTTCTAACTCGCCATAAGCCGAGAATATGGTTCTTAGTTTTTCGCTAGTTGTTTCCCAACCAATTCCGCGAATAAACAATTTTCGCTGAGTTGGGTCAGCGTCCGCGAGTAGCGCGGGACCCGCGCGAGGACCCCGCGCGATCGTGCGGACAAGGTGGGTTTGGGGATGTTTAGGAGCTGGTCTTTTTGTTACGGTTTCGAGGATTTTTGGGGGTCTGAGGGGTTAAGGTGTTGTGGTGGTGGTTGGTGGTGATTGTGAGGCCGTTTATCATCTGTTTTTTGTTTTTTGATGGTCCATCTTTGTCAAGTGTAACCCAATAGTTGAAACTATGCTTGTAGCTGTTTTATGTAGCGCAACCATTTTCATACTCAAACCAAAGTGCAATTACGATCCTAGAAGCCAAATGGTAAAAGCAACAATGAGAATTGGATATTTAGAATTATTATCAAAGAATTACATTTTCAACACACATATAACGGGTTTGTAGTGCACTTTTATAATATTAACGGGTTGTAATAAACATATTTGGCCATATGGTTGTTTAGAGCGCGTGGAGGCTTGGTGGGAGTGGGGATGAAGATTGAAGATGCGAATTAATTTTTTTTCTTTTATCTATTAATTAATAAAAAGTTTGGGAAATTTTTTTTTGTTACTTATGGTCCATGTGGTTTATTTGGATGTGAGAAGACGATAATGCCCTTGTAGTTAACGAAAATTTGGATGGTGTTAGGGTCAAAGGGCAAGTGAACCCATTTGGGTCATTCACAGGGACGTCTTGTGTAATTATCGAGGTAATAGGACGAGGCATGCAATTTGGGCATAACCAAAAGGACGATTTTTTGTAATTAACTATATTGTATTTTATCTTTTATTTTTTTTATTTTAAATTATATCATTGATTTCATTTTATTCTCTATTAAACTAGCTCAATATTGACATAGTTACATAGACATTCTCATATTTTGATTTATAGTTTCTTAACATTCTTATATCTAGTTTATCTATTATGGATCTCAACAATTTAAACTATTTCCAAACTCTCAATTCAAGATAATTCAGTTTTCTCTAGAGCTAAATCAAATGCCTAGTATATCAAATCATGAAACTTCACATCGTATTTCTATAAATTTGTTTGAAGATTCTCAAATACCAAACGTGTCAAACTCGTTTTTCGGCATTTCTCAAATAATACAATAATACATGGTTTATTAATCACAATATTGTATTACAAGCTTTTATTGTATTACAATAAACCATAATTATTTGTATCTAGAGCTTGTACAAGAGTATGACTTATTGTGATGAATTATGCAATGTAGAGCTTGTACAATATTGTACAATATTGTATTACAATAATTACAATAATACAATAATACAATTATTGTAATATTGTACAATTATTGTAATATTGTACAATAATATTGTATTACAATATTGTACAAGCTTATTGTGATGAATTATGAATTATGCAATATTGTATTACAATAAACCATAATTATTTGTATCTAGAGCTTGTACAAAAGTATTACAATAATATTGTAATACAATAAACCAAAAGGGATTAACTAACAAAAGTATGGTGAGAATAATACAATATTGTAATACAATAAACCATAATTATTTGTATCTCGTTTTTCGTTATTTGTATCCATTTTGGCATTTCCAAAAGGGATTATTAATCACAATAAACCATAATTCATCACCATACTCATAAAAATCATCACCGTCAACACGGTACAAAATCTGAATAAACTAACAAAAGTCAAATAGTCAAAGGACTATAAATGAAATATTCAGAATACAAAAGGGCAAAGGTTACATGTTAAGTAACCTAAAGATGAGAGTGGAAAAGGGTTTAAACGGGGAGGTTAACTAACCGGTGTAGTTAGTTAATAATCAACATGTAAAGGCGATTTGGATGTAATCCAAAAATTTACCAATTTAAAAAGTTACTCCATCTAAATCTATAGTACTCATCACTGTGGTCTCGAGTGATATACCAAGCCAAGTTCTAAAGTCTACAACATCACCGATACACTCATATTTTGTGGAATTTAGTTAAACATTTGGAAACGGAAAGGCTAAATCCTCACAAAATCTAACAAGGGTTATTGTGTGCGGGTTATGTAACATGTAATGTCACAAAAAGTATGCTTGAAATTTTTTTAAATTTGAGAATAATTTAAGCATTTTAGTGTGAAAATTAGGACAAGTAAACATTCTAATTCCATCCCCCCACTTGAATTATACAACGTCCTCGTTGTATATATAAAACATTAAATACGGGAATTAAAAATAATTAGAATGAGAAACTCCCCTGATATTTGCTCGGTAGTGATTCTATGATGACATCAAATAACGTCTATGTTAAAGCATCATTTATCCCATGTTATTAACCCATTTTGTATAGTTATTGCAAAGAATTGTTAGTTAATCATTTATATTTGAGAATTGCAGTAATTATCGAGTAATTAGTGAAAGTTAACAAAAGGCGCGCATTCTAGAGCTTAATTGAAGATATTTTAAAGATTACTATTCTAAAGACCAATACGCCGTATCCATCAAGGAAGATACGGCGTATCTGTGCCTGCACTCATCAAAGACCACTCAAGAATAAAGATCAATACGCCGTATCCAGAGAACTCAATACGCCGTATTCAAGATATGGAATCAATATAATATTCTGGAAGATATCAAGCGTGGTCCATACTCCAAGAAATCTCTAATACGCCGTATCCAACTCTTGGATACGCCGTATCCAACCGACTTCCAGACCTTATAAATACAAAACTCAAAAACGTGTTTTAAGTGTGCTAAATTATATTCTCGATACCTAAACCACAAAAGTCGATTTTCAAACGAGAAAAAGAGTAGAAGAGGTCGAGCAACGTATTCAATTCCATAGAAGACAACGTGTAATTCCATATACTTTAGTAATCGTTCAGTTTTTGGTATCATTCGTTAACTCGGTTAGTTTGCCTTGGCTAAATAATTTCTCTTGTGTTTATTATGATGTTTGAAGGCTAATACCTTCGGGTATTAGCCATTATTATGAAGATATGAATGTTTGGTATTTGTTTATCTCGATTTCTTGATTTATCGTTGAGCGCTCGTTTATGTTTATCAATTTATACTTGTTTACGCGCTTTTGTACGCGACCTATCATTCAACTGGATCTAGTAAACCGGACCAAACAGATTTAGAGTCCGGGATAGCTCTTCATATAGTGATTTATACATCTAGAATCATAGTTACACAAATATTGCCCTTCTAAGTCTGTGTCTAGGATATGCTTCGGGCTTAATAGGATGCTTTATGCGGATGCTTTAATTGTGACAGAATTAATGTGTCTAGTTCTTAGGATGATGTAACGCCTAAGTCTTAAGAATGATATGCCACCTCGAGAGAAGAAATCATTGCACTAAATAAACAAACCAACGTTCTAATCGGATTAATAATGGTTAATAAAATTTTCTTATATAAGGTTTGACCGCTCTTTTATTTTTTGTTAATTAGCTTGCGTGTGTAAAAGTGCCTTGAATTGATTATAGACACCAACCAAACCTTGCCAGTCTCTCAGGCTGAAAACTCCTCTTTTCCCGTTAGAATAAGATTTAGACTGACATAGGTTTAACATAGGATTAGAATAGAATAGATTTAACATAGATTAGATAATAAAGATATTAATTAAATTGATAGATTTAACCTCGCTTCAAGTGTTCGACACCCTACTTACCACGAAACTACTACCGATCAGGTACACTACCCGTTAAAGTGTTGTTTTTGGTTTAGTCGGCAAAATATAAATTTAAAACTTGAATCAATAAAATATACACCACACAACGACACATCAAGTTTTTGGCGCCGCTGTCGGGGAGTGAAAATTAATCTTGATTTTTATTTGATATTTTGGTTTTTAACATTAGATTAGATCTAACCCTTAGGATTAGTGTAATTTAGATTAGTGTATATTCTTGTATATTATGTAAATTTTGTATATTTGTATTTAATTGTTTGCTTGTATATATTTGTGTGTTTAATTGTTTGCGCATTTAATTGTTTATCTTAAATACACTGTTCTGGTCGACAGTCGAATACGGCGTATCCACTTCCATCGGATACGGCGTATCCAGTTTTCTGTCCAATACAGAGTATTCATCCCAACAGATTAATACGGCGTATCCACTTCCATTGGATACGGCGTATCGATCGTCTGGAACAAAAGCTGAAATATATGATTTTCGTGCCAAATTTTTACCTTTCTTTGAGACAAATCCTACTGATTGTTTATCCCTTGTTTCAGGTAGTGCATGACAAGGAGTTCTATGAACGAACTATTTACACCTTACAAAGAACCTGAACGAGAATTTCGATCATCAAGGAGACACTTCAAGACTCTAAGTCTTAACGAATTGAGATCACCTATTTTCAATCTACTTTCTGACCAAGAATACTCAAAGGAAGAAAAAGCATAAGTAATGGCGGAAACAATGGAGCAATACATGAGCAAGACCCGAACAGACTATGGATCGGGAGATGCTAGGCCTAAAATTAATAACAAAGGTCAATTTGAACTGAAAGGACAATTTCTTAAGGAGCTTCGAGAAAACACATTTAGGAGTTCGGATAATAAGGATGCAAATGAACACATTGAGAAAGTTCTCGAAATAGTTGACTTATTCCATGTTCCTAACATCACTGTGGATCAACTAATGCTCCGAGTCTTCCTTATATCCTTAACTGGAGCCGCAAGTCATTGGCTAAGAAATGAACCAACTGGTTCAATCAAAACTTGGGAAGATCTTAAAACTAAGTTTTTGAACAAATACTGCCCACCCGGTCGTACTGCGAAGAAAATAGAGGAAATCAACAACTTTTAGCAAGAGCCAGATGAAACCCTTTATCAAGCATGGGAGCGCTTTAAAGAACTCTTGATGAAGTGTCCTCAACACTATTTAACTGAGATGCAAGAAGTAATTTTGTTCTACAATGGGTTGGATGTTCCAACACGACAGATTCTTGACTCAAGAGGTGCCATTCCAACTAAGACTGCTGCAGATGCTAAGACAGCCATCCAAGAAATGGCTGAATACTCTCAAAAATGGCACAATGGAACATCTAGAGGAAGAAGTACTAAGACTTCTGACGGATTAGCTGCTATACAAGCACAACTGAACAATCTTGGAAGAGAGATCAAGAAGGTGAATGAAAAAGTTTATGCTGCTCAAGTTGGATGCGAACAATGCAAAGGACCCCATTACACCAAAGATTGCCCACAAAAAGAAGAAGGGAAAACCCTAGAAGAAGCTTACTACACGCAATTTGGTGGACCTTTTCAAGGAGGGGGATATAGAGCAACAGCTCCAGGGTACTATCAAAGGAACAACGCCAATCCTTCGTACCAAGAACGAAGGCAATCTATGGAAGATACCCTAAGCAAATTCATGAGTGAATCAGCAAAGAGACATGAAGAAAACTCTAACTTGATCAAAGAAATCCGAGCTTTGATAGATGCCGCCATAAGGAACCAAGGAGCATCAATTAAAACATTGGAAATTCAAATCGGGCAAATGAGCAAGGTACTACAGGAAAGAGGATTTGGAAGCCTACCAAGCTCAACTGAACCTGAGAGACCAAGTTAAGTCGATTTCAACCACTATTGAAACTGATCCACGCTCGATACGCCGTATTTGATCTACCCAATACGCCATATCCACTGGACAGAACAGTACACTATTGTACATGTCAAGACAAACGACGGTTCCTTTTCCAAGTCGTTTGGATAATCATTACTGTGAAGATGAAGAGGGGAACTATGGACCAAAATTCATGGAAGCTTATGGAGCTTCACATATCAATAACACCATACCCCAAATGTAGAAAGACCCAAGGAGTTTTACTTTACCTTGCTTTATTAATAATACTTGTTTTGACAATGCCCTTGTTGATTTAGGAGCTAGCGTTAGTGTTATGCCTCTCTTGACCTACCTTAACTTAGGATTAGGCGAATTAGCTCACACTAGGTTGAGAGTGGAATTGGCAGATAGGACTGTGAAATATCCAAAAGGAATAGCTGAAAACGTACTAGTAGGAATTGGTAAATTTACGTTCCCAGTAGACTTTATAATTCTTGATATGCCCGAGGATATCAAAGTGCCCTTAATCCTCAGAAGACCATTTTTGTCTACCGCTCGTGCTAAGATTGATGTTTACAAAAGAAAGATTACTTTAAGAGTTAGGGAAGAAAAGATTATTTTCAAAAGTGTTAAACCTGCTAGTAGTTTAATTAAGAAGGTCTACATGCTAAGTTTAAGAGAAAGAATGGAACTTGATTTAGAAGCTAGGCTTATGGGAGAGACTTTGGTGTTAAATAGATCATTAGACCCTTTCTTGGAAGATTACATTGAATTAAATGATCTAATTGAACCATTTGAGCTTAGGAGAAATCAAGGAGATGATTTGATGCCCACTATTGAGGAAGGTGAGGTAATTAAGGAATTTAGAACTAGGGATGAAGATCTTGATATTGGAATTGATGATTACCCTAGTTATTGTGACGATGATAAAAAGATCCATATAGATTGTGCCCACAACTTAAAGTTTTCATGCATGATAGGATTTAAATTTATTCACGCTAACTTTTTCCCATTATTGTATGACAACATAATGTCAAGAAAATTTCATAATTCAATAATGCAAAATAAGATGGTGTACAAAGGGGATAATGTCGTAGGAGCCTTAATGAATGTGCCTATCTTTGTTGAAACTTTTTCTGTTATGACTGATTTTGCAGTTTTGGAAGATATGGATGCTTATCGTGATGATGGAATGGGCGATGTTATTTTTGGCGAACCATTCTTAAGAGAAGTTGGAATCAAAACAAAATGGTTCAAAGGGATTATTACCCTTTACAATGGTGATGATGAAATAACTTACCAAATGGTGCGATCACATCCGAGGTTTAAAAACCACACCAATGAGCAATGTAACAAGATTCCACCATTACTGAAGGAAAGTGAGAAAGCTGTGAAGAATAGAATCTCGCATGCATATCAAAAGCTTAAGGGGTTCTACAAAGGAGTTTTAAATCTAGGACCCGATTACATTCGAGCTGCAAATATGGAAGAATGGCTCACACGCGGACACATTAGCGTGCATGAGAAGGAATAATAAAGAAGAAGTTGAAGAAAAGTCTAACTTAAAGACTTCGTTGTAAACAAAAGTGCTTCCCAGGAGACAACCCAAAATGTTATTTAATTTTGTTATCGAGTCTGTCTTCCCAGACCTCAATACGGCGTATCCGCTCCATACCATACGGCGTACTAATTGTCTGGACGTTATCAGTCTTTATTTTATTGCACTTTAAAAACATTATTGTCATATTTTGAATACGGCGTATTCACTAACCTGATACGCCGTATCCACAAGACTGACCCGTAATTAGTTTGTTTAGTTTAGTTTAAATTAACTGTAGGTACCAAGATAGGAATGCACTTGTTCTTCCTATATTTTATACATGACCTCAAGAAAGAAATATCAACGAAGTTGGTGGAATGCATATTTTCTTGAATTCTATGTGTGTGCTGTTCGTGCTAGGATTCAGACGCCTTTTCAGCACAAAATCTTGCTCATAAACGCAACTTGGAGAATCTATTGAGAAAATATCAGGGGAGTTTCTCATTCTAATTCTTTTCAAATTCCCGTATTTAATGTTTTACATATACAACGAGGACGTTGTATAATTCAAGTGGGGGGATGGATTTAGAATGTTTACTTGTCCTATTTTTCACAATAAAAAGCTTTAGGGGTTTATTGTCCTATTTTTCACACAAATCTGCTTAAATTATGCTTCAATTTTTTTTTTCAAGCTACTTTTGTGATTACTTGAATACAATAACCCGCACTCTATAACCTTGTTAGTAATTGTGAGGATTTAACTTTTCGTTTCTAAATGCTTTACCCCCAAATTCCACAAAATATGAGTGTGCCGGTGATGTTGTAGACTTTAGAACTTGGCTTGGTATATTTATTCGAGACCACGATAATGAGTACTATGGATTTAGATGGAGTAACTTGTTTAAATTGGTAAATTTTAGGATTACACCCAAATCGCCTTTACATGTTGCTTATTAACTAACTACACCGGTTAGTTAACCTCCCGTTTAAACCCTTTCCACTCTCATCTTTAGAGTGATGATCTACTAGAACAACCTGTAGAGCCAATCTTTTAGGAATTTACCCCAACTATTTGTTTCATTACACCCTTACACCTTAACCTACCCAATTAGATTAAGTTTAATTTACAGTTGCTAGTTCCTTAAAGTATAAAGTTTGTATTTCCTGAGTCTTGTGTCATTTTCTATCTTTGGTGCGGTTGGAAATTTGCACACTGCATGTGGGAATGTATATAAGTAGTCAAAGCTCAAGTGATTTTAATACCATCACAATTATTGGTGAATCTGAAGACAAAGGAACTACCGAAGGAATTATCCGGAATTATTATGATCGTGAAGATAGTGAAACTACACCGAGATTTGAAGATTAGTTAGCAAAAAAATCGAAAAAATAAGAAAAATACAAAAAGAGAGAGAAAGTTTGAAGATAATCGTTTAACAATTACCGAAGGAATTACACGAAGGATCGATTATTCGTTGATATGTCTAAAAAATCAAACGATGTAGAGTATTGTACAAAGTGGAAGATATCGCCACTCACCTTGTTGAGTATGTAAAGTTTTGGGAAGATTGGGAAGTTGACTGTTACGGGAACGCCAACTTAGGTTGTTGTTTTTGATCAATGATCAAGACGTTGTAAATAGTTGTGTCTTTGTCATGGTAACGGTCCGGAAATAAGTGTCTAGCAACTTGTATCTTAAGGCTTGATATGTGTTTAATCACATATCATTTTTCCTTATTAAAACGAGCTTAAAAGACCAAAAATACATGCAAAATGCATTGTATATGTGTGTTTTGTGATTTGTATTATGCAGGTAACGGATACATCTAAAATGGACAAAAACAAAGCAAAACGGAAAAATCCGAGCACAAGATTAGAAGAGTGCAAGAAATTGAAGCCGAAGGCGTATACATCTTCTAAAAAACCTAAAGCCTAAATCCAAAATACCATTAACCCATTCCTTGCCCAACACAAGCTCAAATCCATTTCTTAGTCAAAGGTCAAGATAGAGTTATAAACACTTGGTCAAAAGTTACTATTCACTATCTCTTTTCCCTCCCCGTTTTATAATAAACAACACACGTAGGGGTAAACATCACCTCCACACACATACACACGCTTTCCCTTTGTTTCTAGAAGACATTCTGACACGTCTGACATCAACTTGACACATTGGCAATCCTATGCTCTTCTATTGGTGGATTTGACATAGAGGAGGATCAATGGCTAAGATGGATGGATTTAAAGTTTGTTGAGATCAAGGGACAAGATTGAAGGATTAGGGACGCTCCTAAAAGTCTAGAATCATCTTTTGCTCACTATAAATAGAGATAGGATCACACAGTGAAGAGCATCTAGCGTAAGAGTAATATAGTGTAGTAGTAGCCTATTAGTCGCTTATATTATAATTTTAGCTTATTATCTAATCTTTAACGTAATTTCCTTTTGTAACCTCTTTTAATATTAATATAATTCAGTTTCCCTTTAATAGTTCCTTAAAGTCTGTTTTTACTTTGAAGAAATTATGGTTTAAAAGTGTTTTGAATTTACTTTAAATAGCATTAATTAGCTCTCAAGTCCTAATAAGCTATCACTTATTCAGTTAAGCTTGTTTTAAGCTTAACTGAATAAGCTCATCACTCAAATTACCTCAAAAAGGTCATAATAAGCTATTTGGGATAATAAGCCAGAAATGGAAGGGCTTATGGACTTTACCACGTTTTTTTAACAAGCTGAAGCTTGTAGAATAAGCTCTTAAGAGAAATTTAAATCCATGTTAAGCTGGGATCAAGGTACACTTGCTTTTACTCTTTTTAAGCTTAATTAATGTTTCTGCTTATCATGTTGCTTATCTTAGCTTATTTATTGTTTAATTTTGCTTAATCTATCTTACTATAGCTTAATGTTTTTAATCTCAACTTAGAAAGAATTAGGATTTGAGTTTTTAAAAGTTTCAGTTAAAACTGCTTGAATAAGCAGTTAGTACTTCTATTAGAGTTAGTTTATTTCTAGGTCTTATTAATTAGACATTTGTTCTTATTTGTCTCCATCTAGATTAGTTCTTAATCTGTTTTCACTGTTTAAAGCTTATCATAGTCTGTTTTAAGCTTAAAAATGATTTTAAAAGTTCTAAAGGGGTGTTTGGCACAAGCAGTCTTAACATAAGTTAAGACTGCTTGGGTCATTTTTGGTCATTTAGCAATTTAAATAAGCTCAAGTTTAGTCTAAGTAATAGTTCTAATAAGTTTGGGATTAGTTTTGTTAAGATTAGTTCGTTGTTTTATCAAAAAGTGCAAGTCTGCTTGATCAATGTGGTATCAAAGTGCTTATTTGAGAATTTATTCTTAAGGCATGGTTTTTGTGATCATAGTGAGGTCCATGAGTATCAATTTGCATCTGTTTAAAAGTCATAAGTCTTAGGTATATTCTGTTAAGATTTTGAGCCAAAAGCCATTCAAGTTTATCTTTGTTCTTTAAAATTCCTTAGTTGCAGATCATTTGAGGATCATTTCCTTACTTAGATTAGGTGAGTTCTTGCTTGATCTGGCTTATTAAAATGTGTTCTTAATCTGTTTAGGCCTTTAGCTTTTTAGTTAGCTTATTAAGTCTTAGTTTTCAAGAGTCTCTTAATTTTCAAAAAGCCAAAAACACTAGTGTAGTCTGCCATTTGCATTTACTTTTTCTAGCTTATTTTTGTGCCTAATTTTCTTAAGTATAGCTTAATTGTGTTCTTCAAATATAAGTCTCAATTTGTTTTTCAGCTTTTTTCCTTTAGCTTATTGTGCCTTTATCTTAGCTTAAAAACTGTCAAATGTCCCTTTGGTATCTGTCTTAAGCAGTCTGTCTTTTGGCTTTTAAGTACTTTTTAGCTTATTTTGTCTGCTTATTTTTAGTCTTATGCGCTAATTAGGTCTAGCTTTAGTTCTGTTTTTAGCTTATTAAGTTTTCCAATTGCTTATTGTGTCCAAAAAGCTCAAGCAATTTAGCTAGTTTTCTAGTTTTCAAATATCCAAACTGTTACCTTAATTCCTGCTTATTCTAGCCTAACAATAAGTTCTATCAAAAGTTGTTTTGTTAAAATTGCTTATTCTTGCTTATACTTTAGCTTTTTCAAAAAGAAAAAAATGTTTTTACAAAAAGTGTAGTTCCAGGACTCGAACCTGCGACTTCACCTTCACAACACCAACACCTTAACCAGTAGCTCCCTTGGGTCTTTTCTGTCATACCAATGCACCATTAAATTCTTATGCATTTTTACTTCCAAGCTTATTTAAGCTTATTTAATTTTTAACAGCTTATCCGTTTTAGCTTTTGAGTAATTTTTCTTTGAAAACCTCCTTTTTAGCTTAAAGTATTTTTAGGATATTTCTTAATTTTTAGGATTAAGTTTAGTATTTTTAATTTCATTTTTAGTATTATTTAGTTTAAAAAAATAGTTCTAATTAGATTAAAAAGTCAAAAAAAATATTTTCTGTCTTTTAAAAATTATTTTAAGTCATTTAGCTTAAGAAATTTGCAATTTGAGTTTTTAGAGTTAAAATTTGTCTTATTTGGTTAATTAACTAGTTTTAGTTTGTTTTAATTGTTTTTAAGTGTCTTAAAATTTTTAAATTGCCTTTAATTCTATTTTAGCGTGCTTTTTATGTGCTTTCCCTTTGCGTTATTAGATTTAGAATTCAAATCCAAAACTTAAATGACAATCAAGCTCGATTTACGATATGAACGTGAATTTCCATTCACCTCTCACCGAGGAGAACGATACCCGTGTTGATTACTTATTATTATTTCCTAAGAATAATTTGTATGATACTTTGCTTATGAATATGTATTATATATATATATATATATATATATATATATATATATATATATATATATATATATATATATATATATATATATAATTGAGGGGTTTTTTGTGGAATATCAAAATGGCGCCGTTGCCTGGGAGAGGTGTAGCGATTTTTACGGGATTGTTCGTGTTCGAGCCTTGAAGATCCTTTCCCCGTGAAAGTTGTCGTTTTATTTTAAACAAAAATACAAAAATATTTTATACTTCTATTTTTTTATTTTTTTATTTTAATATTAAATAAATGACCGTTTGTTAATTGTCATTTCGGCTCATCTTTAGTTAACAAACTATAAGAGATGTATAAGGAGGGTCGATCCTACGAACTTCGATCCAAAAGGAGACGGTTTTTAAAACGCTTCGAGCTTACCCGCTCATCCGCTTCTTTGTGCGTTTTCTAGAGAGCTACCGTGCACCTTTGACTATCGGTTACCAAAAATATTTTTCTTTCTTATTTTTATTATTTCTTTTCCTTATGTTTTATTTGAAAAATCTGTAAATATTCTTCTCTATCTTCTTATTCGTTTAATTCTTATTCACTTTACCTTCTTATCCGATAATTCTTCAACATGTCTTGGTTTATGAGGTGCTCGTGGTGTGGAGGTCCGTTTAACAGTGGAAATTGTCGGCGTTGTACCAATGTGAGTTTCAGAGACGAGTTTGTCCTTAACCCTGATCCCATTTCTTATGATGAAACACCCGATTTTTCTTACACCTCCACAGCCTCCGTATGAGAAATACTCGTGTGAGTTATGTGGGAACGATTCTCACTATGGGTTTGATTGTCCGCCATGGTTCCCACTTGTCTATAAGCAGGAACCGAGCTACAATCAAAATTTTGGTGATAATTATTATCCACAAAATTCATCGAGTTTTCCTCAATAATATCTTTGTTGTGAAAACTGTGGGGGACCTCATGAGAATTTTTAGTGTCAATCAAGGAATCAAAATTACTTTGAGTCTAACCCTTGCTATAATCCTAATTCCTACGGTTTTGACCAACCCACGCAGACATCCATCGATCATCAACCTCCTAAAGAAATAAGTATCCGAGAATTGCTACTTCAGGAGAAACTTCATAAAGCTTTACAAGACGTTTGTGAAAAGTTAAATCAACAAGAGCAGGAAACTAATGTTAGTACTCATACTCCCGTTCCTTCACGACGTTTCAATATTATTTACAATTATGACGATGATGACGATGATAACGAGGAGAATACTATTCCTTTGAATGAAATTATTACTCAAATTCCTTTGTCTATTGCAATCACACCTATTTTACCGACTTTGGAGCCCGAGGACTCTCTCAGTATGGGGGATGAGCATCTTAGCACTATTCCTGAAAAGGAATCAGACAAATTCATAAAGTCTAGTGTTGAGGACCTTGTCCCAATCCCAAGTGAGTTCGAGGATACATCCGACAGTGATAGTGAGTGTGATTTACCTTTTTGTGATAATTTCGTGACTTTCTCTAATCCTCTCTTTAAAGTTAATGATGATTTTACCTCTAGTGATGACGAGTTACTTCTTGAGGAAGATGTTCCGAAGAAGAATTTTAAAATTTATTCAAACCCTCTTTTTGAATTTGATGACGAGTACATCTCTAGTGACGTAAATCCTCTTTTTAATGAGGTATTAGAAGACATCGAGATTGAGGACTCCTATGTTTCTAAACTTGATGAGCCGGATTTGCTAGTCACACCTCTCTCCGCTTTTAATGAGGATGAATGTTTCGACCCAGGTGGCGACGTTGATGAGATTGAGCTTCTACTTCACCGTGATCCATCTACTCCTAAGATAAGTGTTACCTCCATTCTCGAGGGGTTCACCGATGAACCGCCTCTCGTTGAGAATGATGATTTATTTGATTTGGAATCTAAAGAAAATGAAAGGAAGAAGATTTTGTACGATGTTCTAATTGATGATCTGATGACCGAGGACAAAGTTTTTGACCCCGGGATTCCGGAGAATTTTTTTTCTCCAACATATGTGAAATTGCCCTTTGAGGATCGCCATTATATTTCTCTCACATATGTTATCCTAATTTTTCTTCCTTATTTCACCTATCCGGTGGATTCTTCTCTTCCACTCTCCTCCGGGAGTGAGGATATCATTTTTGACCCCTGCATCTCCGCTTATAGTTTTTTGTTAGGATTAAAAATATGGTGTCTATATGGAAATTACATTAGTTTCTAAATAGTCTTAAACATAAGGACTAGAAGTGTAATTAGCCCAGAGATGGCTTGTGTTTAGACTATAAATACCCCCTCTAATCTTCCTTAGAGGGGTGAACCTCACAATTGTAATTTTCACTAATCATTCAATAATAACTATTTTCTCTCTCTAAAATGGATTTTATATATTTCCATCATCCCCGACCTCCCAAGATCGTGAATCGAGAAACCTATCAAGTGGTATCAGAGCTGCAGGAGCGATTCTTGATGTTTTCTGCTTATTCGGTTTAGCTTTTTCTGGCTTATTTATGCTTATTTTGAGTTCTGATTTGGTCCAGCAGCTTATTTGAGCTTATTCAGTCCAGATTCAGTCTAGATTCAGTCCAGCAGATTATTCAAGCTTATTTTGGTGATTAGCAGTTTTACAGCTTATTAATTAGCTAATTACATAGTTTAGCAGCTTATTTGTTATTTTTAATGCGTGATTTGATAGAGTTTGGCTGCTTACAATTTTATCGTAAGATTTGATCAAAGTCTATTAGATTCGGTTATAAGATGTGCTAAATCTGCGTATTTTACAAATTCGGAACTGGTCAAAAAATCGAACTCGGAAGTAGTTTCAGATCTGGTCAAACTCGGTATTGACTTTTGGTCAACGGTGAAACTCGATACCATAACTGCTTATTCCGAGTTTCATAGTTTCTGAAAATGGTTACGAAATTGTTTTTTGTCAAGAATGAAATGAAGGAAAGAAAAACAACAATTTGTTTGCAATTTCAAAAGTAAAAATCGATGTTGACTTTTGGTTGGTTAATCTTGGTGCAAAAACTGCTACAGTTAGAAATCTGTTTCGAAATTCATTCTCGACACTGAGTCAACATTGTTCTGAAAATGAAAGTTTTAACCCGACACCAACCATCACAACTACAACACTCAACATACAACAAACCACAATCAAATCAATCTAATCCTAATATCACATCATCCTCCAACTCTAACAATATTTCATATCCATCACAAGAACAAAACTCGAAGCTGAAAAGGAAAATAATTGAAAGATCTCAGTTTATTATACTTCGTGTATACCAACAATGGTGTGATTTTTTCAAGATCAAACACACAGAATAATTACTCATCATTGATCTTTGTGAACCATAAGTTCTCTTTAATATTCGAACATAAAGAATGAGTTATAACAATTGTGTTACACTCGTTTCTTTTTTTTCGATTCAAAAACGCAAAAACAAGAGATGAAACCCTACCCGATTTCTTCTTTAACAAGATCTTGAAGACATATTAATTTGTGTTTGTCGAGGGTTTTTGATTCGCGCTAAACAAAAAAAGGAGGTCACATGATATGTTTTTGTTCATATGAAAATGGATAGACAAAGGAAATTTGTTGTTTGATTTTTCTCTGCGATAACAAGAGCAGGAAGAATAGATCTTGGTGATTGATATGTGTATGGTGCTTATTGTTTGGTGACTGAGTAGGTCAAAGAGAATAAGATGGGGGCGGATGTTTAATTGTTATAGGGTTTGTGTGATGTTGTAGGGTTGAGAGGTTATAAAGTGTCTTGCTTTACTACCGAAAAATAGGCTGGCCAGATCTTATATTGAAAATGCTTATGGGCCAAATGAGATAAGAAAGGGGCTAGTATGAATATTTTTAGGCTGGCATTATACCGAATTGTTTTGGGCTTAAAATAGATAATTGAATTTGGGCTGCTCTTATTAACATCCAAAAATGGGCTAGAATTTATATATTGGACTCCGTATTTTTTAATGATCAGGCTGGACTATTATGATAAAAAATGCTAAAACAAAACATCACTTATTGGTTAAAACGATCCTTATTGAAGATTCACGAAAAATGCTAAAAGGCTATTCTCGGGATTTAATCGCAATAAATGACTATGGGGTTGATTCTTTATTACTTATTCGGGATTGAAGTAATATGTCACGGGGAAGTGTACTTATTTCATCTTCTGGCCTTTCTACCTCTACAACAAAGATGACTTGTTCAAGCAGATAAGGATTTTCATGAAGACTTGAATATCTAGTTACTTTTGTGATTCTTTCTCTCTTTTATCCACAAAGTAGCTATCACTTTAAGGAGTTACGTTGTAGTCCTCAGTGACTCACGAAGTTGAGGATATTTCAAGAGATTCTTCCGGATACTGCAAGCTTAAGTCACAACTTTGGGGGATGTCACTTCAGTATCGAGTTTGTCATATTGAGTTTTCTCCATCAGTGGTCATTACAAATAGCCGACAGAATGCGAGGTTGGAATTGAACTAGTCAGAGAGGAGAAACAAATGAAGGTTGTTTATAGGCAGTTGATTCTTATGCTTAACCGACTTTATTCTACTTCACACATGGTTGTTCTATCGAATATTCGAGCATACTCACATTATGATTTTTTCGATGGTCATCGAATGCAATCAGGGGGAAGAAAAGGAAGTATTCGATAGATTACATTTCTTTCTTTCTTATCTTCAAGTCTGCTTCTACCTTATGGAGATGGATTGTATGCTTTCAACCTCTGGATGGTTAGTGTGTGAAGTATGTGCATACGTGAGAAGATGTTGCTGATTTCTTACATGTTCCCCCGAACGGATATTCATCAAAATAGAAGCAGTTATGTTTGATGTGATTGGCTTCTTCTGCCTCTTTTATTCCTCTGATTCTCATTTTCTACTTCTAGGTCTACTTCTACTTCTTCTTCTATGAAGCTACATCACAGTTTCAGAATCTGCTTACAATAAGGATGTTGGTTTGGGGGGAAGCTGATTCAGAAATTTCAACAAAAAGAAGTAGATGAAGAAAGCTGTGTGAATACATGCAGTATGAACCGGGGGGAAGATAACTCAATCTATACAAATTACATTGTATCATCTGCAAGTAATGGAAAGATTCAAGCTGGAGCATTTATATTTGTACTTGTAAAATATATTGTAAGTAATTCCATATGCCACCATATTGGGAGAAGATTGTTAGGATTAAAAATATGGTGTCTATATGGAAATTACATTAGTTTCTAAATAGTCTTAAACACGAGGACTAGAAGTGTAATTAGCCAAAGATGGCTTGTGTTTAGACTATAAATACCCCCTCTAATATTTCTTAGAGGGGTGAACCTCACAATTGTAATTTTCACTAATCATTCAATAATAACTACTTTCTCTCTCTAAAATGGATTTTATATATTTCCATCATCCCTGACCTCTCGAGATCATGAATCGAGAAACCTATCATTTTTATTTCTTAGAGCCGGTGGCATATGAAAAGATTTGCTCTTCCACATGTTTCGTCCCTAATATCACAATGATATGGGGTGAGTCAAGTTAGACACTCGCACAAAAACAAGCGCTTCGTGGGTGGCAACCCATGCTTATCCCTAGTAGTAGTATATTAGTATAATATTTATTAATAAGTGTGACGTGAGGAGGCTCGCCTCTTCCTTTCTCGTGTTTCGTGGTTTGTGTTTTATGTACAGGATTGCCCAGATTATGAAGACTCTCGTGCTCGTGGTTTTGTCCACCGTTCACTCGATCTTCAATCCTTTGCATGCTTAAATATAGGAATCCGATATCCTAGATCTTATTGATTCACGTTTATCTTTTAGCATAATTAATAAACGGCTTTATATTTACGTAGAGACCTTTTAAACATTAAGGACAATGTTTAGTTCTAGTATAGGGAGAGGGATCTTTCGATTTGATCTTACTTGCATTTGCCTTGTCTTCATGTAACCCCGTTTTACCATCAAAAATAACAAAAATATGTGATTTTATGCCAAAATTAAAATTTTTTCAAAAATAAAATAAGTGTTTTTGATTTTTCCGATGGCTAGAATAAGAATAAATTTTAACTTGATCGAGCATGTTGCGCTCTAGTTTGCCCCTTAACTTATATAAATTTAAGCTTTTGCTAGTCTTTTATACAAGAAGCTTTAAAACGCGAATTCTAGCTTGAAAAAGCCAAGAGTTTGCAAGTTTCCATAATAGACTTTAAATATGCTGAGCTTGTTTTTATTAGACTAAGCATTTGCGGATCTTTTTAGTAAATATTTTAAATTTGCGAAGAACGAGAAATGATAGAGTTGAATATAAGTTAGATGCTAAGCGTGGAGTAGTTGGAACTCTTTAGAGTTCATAGAGGTTAATTGTGGCTTTTTGCTCCCATCAGCTTAATAAACGTTATATAATTGTTAATAAATAAAGTGGCTTTGGTTTTTGCGATTCTTAGTTTAGATCCCTTCGTAGAGATTCCTTCTGGTGAAATTAAGGTACACATTGAGGTTTTGTCAGTGTTGTGAGGAAATAGACTCCTGGACCATGGTCGGCTCGCATACCGATGTGGCAGTTGTTAAAAGACCACAGGACTTGAAATTTGGCTATAATGTAATAATAAACTGAAGCCGAAATAAGACTTCTAGATCATGGTAGGCTCGCATACCTATGTGGCAGTTGTTTAAAGGGTGGATGTAATAATAATAATAATAAGAACTGTGGGTTGATAAAAATTTACTGTCTCTGGTCGGTTCGCTGCTGATGTGGCAGTCTTCAAAAGAAGGCCCATAATAAGAATAATAAATCCGAGACTGATAAAAGTTTGATGCATCTGGTAGGTTCGATGACGATGTTGTAGCCTTTAAAAAGGTCGAGGAAATTACCAAGGTCGAAATAAGACTCCTAGACCATGGTCGGTTCGCATACCGATGTGGCAGTTGTTTAAAGGACCAAGGTTTAATAATGTTGCTATAATAATAATAAGAATAAAGGATGAAATAAAACAATAATCCTTAAATCATGCGAAATTAGAACCTTAATGTGGACCTTATTCTCACCATATCGTCTCTTTAGGAAAGAATTTCAAACTAATTATGGTCTAAACCGGGTTTACTTTATATGAATAAGTATTTAATTTATTTGTCACCAATAATAACAATAAAACCTTTAGAGGATTTAGGAATAAGGGAGCGAAAAGTAGCTATGCATACACAATTAGCATTTATGAGTAGTGTTAGCATCTTAACTTATATTTAACAATGATTTCGTTTTTAAGCTTGGTTTGGGGCGGGTGAAAAATCAAGAACGATGAATTTATCCTTTTAGTGTTTCTTGTTCCGTGATCCTTAAAGTTATGATATGAATGAATGATAATAATAAATGTATAAAAATGGTAAAACGGGGAGCTTTTCAAAACTACTGATTTCTTAATCCCTTGAGATGAACAGTTAGCTACTTTTCGAGGTAATTAGTCTAAGACGGTTAGATTTTTGGTTTTCTAAGTGTGTATTTATGACATTGCGTAAGGACACGACAATAGCTTAGTATGGAGGATTTTTGATATGTGTTTAATCACATATCATTTTTCCTTATTAAAATGAGCTTAAAAGACCAAAAATACATGAAAAATGCATTGTATATGTGTGTTTTGTGATTTGTATTGTGCAGGTAACAAATATATGTAAAATGGACAAAAACAAAGAAAAACAGACAAATCCGAGCACGAGATTGGAAGAGTGTAAGAAATCGAAGCCGAAGGCGTATACATCTTTAAATGGGCTCACCCGTAACCATTTAAGGGGCCGGGTCAGCCCATTAATATTTATAATATAAAACCTAAAGCCTAAATCCAAAATACCATTAACCCATTCCTGGCTCAACACATGCCCAAATCCATTTCTTAGTCAAAGGTCACGACAGAGTTATAAACACTTGGTCAAAATTTACTATTCACTATCTCTTTTCCCTCCCCATTTTACAACAACAACACATGCAGGGGTAAACATCACCTCCACACACACACACACACTTTCCCTTTGTTTCTAGAAGACATTCTGACACGTCTGACATCAACTTGACACGTTGGCAATCCTATACTCTTCTATTGGTAGATTTGACGTGGAGGAGGATCAATGGCTAAGATGAATAGATTCAAAGTTTGTTGAGATGAAGGGCCAAGATTGAAGGATTAGGGACACTCCTAAAAGTCTAGAATCATCTTTTGCTCACTATAAATAGAGATAGGATCCCACAGTGAATAGCATCTAGTGTAGGAGTAGTATAGTGTAGTAGTAGCTTATTAGTCGCTTATTTTGTAATTTTAGCTTATTATCTGTTCTTTAACGTAATTTCCTTTTGTAACCTCTTTTAATATTAATATAATTCAGTTTCATTTTAATAGTGCCTTAAAGTCTGTTTTTTACCATGAAGAAATTATGGTTTAAAAGTGTTTTGAATTTACTCTAAATAGCATTAATAAGCTTTCAAGTCCTAATAAGCTATCACTTATTCAGTTAAGCTTGTTTTAAGCTTAACTGAATAAGCTCATCACTTAAATTACCTCAAAAGATCATAATAAGCTGTTTGGGATGATAAGCCAGAAATGGATGAGCTTATGGACTTTACCAGCTTGTTTTTAACAAGCTAGAGCTTGTAGAATAAGCTCTTAAGAGCAATTTATATCCCAGTTAAGCTGGGATCAAGGTACAATTGCTTTTACTCTTTTTAATCTTAATTAATGTTTCTGCTTATCATGTTGCTTATCTTAGCTTATTCATTGTTTAATTTTTCTTAATCTATCTTACTATAGCTTAATGTGTTTTAATCTCAGCTTAGAAAGAATTAGGATTTGAGTTTTTAAAAGTTTCAGTTAAAACTGCTTGAATAAGTAGTTAGTACTGCTATTAGAGTTAGTTTATTTCTAGGCCTTATTAAATAGAGATTTGTGCTTATTTGTCTCCATCTAGATAAGTTCTCAATCTGTTTTCACTGTCTAAAGCTTATCATAGTCTGTTTTAAGCTTAAAAAAGATTTTAAAAGTTCTAAATGGGTGTTTGGCACAAGCAGTCTTAACATAAGTTAAGACTTCTTGGGTTATTTTTGGTCATTTAGTCATATTAAATAAGCTCAAGTTTAGTCTAAGTAATAGTTCTAATAAGTTTAGGATTAGTTTTGTTAAGATTAGTAGGTTGTTTTATCAAAAAGTGCAAGTCTGCTTGATCAATGTGGTATCAAACTGATTATTTGAGAATTTATTCTTAAGGCATGGTTTTTGTAATCATAGTGAGGTCCATGAGTATCAATTCTCATCTGTTTAAAAGTCATAAGTCTTAGGTATATTCTGTTAAGATTTTGAGCCAAAGCCATTCAAGTTTATCTTTGTTCTTTAAAATTCCTTAGTTGTAGATCATTTGAGGATCATTTCCTTACTTAGATTAGGTGAATTCTTACTTGATCTGGCTTATTAAAATGTGTTCTTAATCTGTTTAGGCCTTTAGCTTTTTAGTTTGCTTATTAAGTCTTAATTTTCAAGAGTCTCTTAATTTTCAAAAAGCCTAAAACACTAGTGTAGTCTGCCATTTGAATTTACTTTTTCTAGTTTATTTATGTGCCTAATTTTCTTAAGTATAGCTTAATTGTGTTCTTCAAATATAAGTCTCAATCTGTTTTAGGTTATTTAGCTTTTTTCCTTTAGCTTATTGTGCCTTTATCTTAGCTTAAAAACTATCAAATGTCCCTTGGTATTTCTCTTAGAAGTCTGTCTGTTGGCTTTTTAAGTACTTTTTAGCTTATTTTGTCTGCTCATTTTTAGTCCTATGTGCTAATTAGGTCTAGCTTTAGTTCTGTTTTTAGCTTATTAAGTTTTCCAATTGCTTATTGTGTCTAAAAAGCTCAAGCAATTTAGCTAGTTTTCTAGTTTTCAAATATCCAAACTGTTACCTTAATTCCTACTTATTCTAGCCTAACAATAAGTTCTATCAAAAGTTGTTTTGTTAAAATTGCTTATTCTTGCTTATACTTTAGCTTTTTCAAAAAGAAAATAAAAAAAATGTTTTTACAAAAAGTGCAGGTCCAGGACTCGAACCTGCGACTTCACCTTCACAACACCAACACCTTAACCAGTAGCGCCCTTGGGTCTTTTCTGTCATACCAATGCACCATTAAATTCTTATGCATTTGTAGTTCTAAGCTTATTTAAGCTTATTTTATTTTTAACAGCTTATCCGTTTTAGCTTTTTGAGTAATTTTTCTTTGAAAACCTCCTTTTTAGCTTAAAGTATTTTTAGAAATTTTCTTAAATTTTTATGATTAAGTTTAGTATTTTTAATTTCATTTTTAGTATTATTTAGTTTAAAAAAATAGTTCTAATTAGATTAAAAAGTCAAAAAATCGTCGTTGCTTGGGAGAGGTGTAGCGATTTTTACGAGATTGTTCGTGTTCGAGCCTTGAAGATCCTTTCCCCGTGAAAGTTATCGTTTTATTTTAAACAAAAATACAAAAATATTTTTTGTTTTTTAAAAATTATTTTAAGTCATTTAGCTTAAGAAATTTGCAATTTGAATTTTTAGAGTTAAAATTTATCATATTTGGTTAATTAATTAGTTTTAGTTTGCTTTAATTGTTTTTAAATGTCTTAAATTTTTTAAATTTCCTTTAATTCTATTTTAGCATTCTTTTTATGTGCTTTCCCTTTGCGTTATTAGATTTAGAATTCAAATTCAAAACTTAAATGACAATCAAGCTCGATTTACGATATGAACGTGAATTTCCATTCACCTCTCACTGAGGAGAACGATACCCGTGTTGATTACTTATTATTGTTTCCTAAGAATAATTTGTATGATACTTTGCTTATGAATATGTATTATATATATATTAAATTGAGGTTTTTTTTGTGGAATATCAAGGCTTAATCTATTTGTTTCTTGATTTTTATTTAACAACAATTTACTTCCCTGTCACCTAATGACTAGCCGCTAGTTTTACGCGAATGAGGACTTGTTCGAGCGTGCATGTCTATTTCGTCGTTACGGCCATGTATGCATGTCTTAGCTGCCTCGTTGGTTTACGACTTTTGGTGAAAGTTACGATGTGAGAGCGCTATCTCTAATATCATCTTCATACATAACCTTGTTAAAATTGAATGGGATGTGACGAACACACAATGTCTATCCCGGCGTTCGGTTGAGAGTATGTTGGCGAGACATCCTGCCTTGTTGTTGGACAAAGACACTTCTGGTGAAAGTTTGTAAATGAACAACCTACGCCTTTCCAATCAAAGTACCCATATTACCTTTATAAACGTGTTACTCATTGGCTTAGTGGGTGGATATTGTAACCATGCCAAGCTTATGATAGAATACTCGTCACGACCGAGCAATTGAGCAAATTAGTTACATGTTACCACATAGATTAGTTGAGTGATTTGAGTGTTTTCATCTTCCTATTTCGTGAGGTGTTTGGTTGTGTTCTTGTAACAAATCAAATAAATGCTTTAGCAGAAAATATCCTTAGGGATACATTTTTATAAACTTCTAAAGGATTCAAGTGGGGGGATATTTGATGACATCAAATAACGTCTATTTTATAGCATAATTTATCCCATGTTATTAACCCATTTTGTATAGTTATTGCAAAGAATTGTTACTTAATCGTTTATATTTGGAGAGATTGGAAGTTAATTATGGAGGGTTAAGATTAGGAGTTTTACCAAAAGGAGGGCCGCGCATCTGGACTTAAATAAAAGATATTTTGAAGATTACTATTCCTAAGACCCAAATACCCTATCCATCAAGAAGATACAGCGTATCTCGTAAGCCAGCACTCACTAAAGAACACATCACAATATAGATCAATACGACCATATTCTAGAGAACTTAATATGCCATAGTCAAGATATGGAATCATCTTAATATTCTGAGATAATTCAAGGCGGTGTCCTACTCTAAGAAATCCCCCAATACGCCCCGTATATCCAACTCTTGTGATACCCGCCCTACCAACCGACTTCCATACCCTATAAATACAAAACTCAAAAACGAGTTTTAAGCGTGCTAAATCATATTCTCGATACCTAAACCACAAAAGTCGATTTTCAAAGGAGAAAAAGAGTAGAAGAGGTCGAGCAACATATTCAATTCCATAGAAGACAACGTGTAATTCCATATACTTTAGTAATCGTTTAGTTTTTGGTATCATTCGTTAACTCAGTTAGTTTACCTTGGCTAAATAATTTCTCTTGTATTTATTATGATGTTTGAAGACTTATACCTTCGGGTATTAGCCATTATTATGAAGATCTGAATGTTTGGTATTTGTTTATCTTGATTTCTTGATTTATCGTTGACTGCTCGTTTATGTTTATCAATTTATACTTGTTTACACGCTTTTGTATGCGACCTATCATTGAACTGGATCTAGTAAAGTAGACCAAGCAGATCTAGAGTCCGAGATAGCTCTCCATATAGTCATTTATACATCTAGAATCATAGTTACACAAATATTGCCCTTCTAAGTCTGTGTCTAGGATACGCTTCGGGCTTAACTTGTTAATTGGATATTACCCATGGTTTATTGATCGTTTTGACTAGCAGGTGACCTAGATAATTCAACAAGTAATGTTCTGATTCCATTGGATAGTTGGACAAGTGGACTACTAGTGTATAAATTGCCATTAAGCGGTAAGTGGATAAAGTCTCTATGAGCTAGGGTTTTACAAGATCACCATTGCTTTAATCCCTAAGATAGATTATAATCAGCAAATAGAATGTTTTATGTGGATGATTTAATTGTGACAGAATTAATGTGTCTAGGTCTTAGGATAATGTAACGTCTAAGTCTTAAGAATGATATGCCACCTCGAGAGAAGAAATCATTGCACTAAATAGACAAACCAACGCTCTAATCGGATTAATAACGGTTAATACAGTTTTCTTATATAAGGTTCGACTGCTCTTTCATCTTTTGTTAATTAGCTTGCATAGGTAAAAGTGCCTTGAATTGATTATAGACACTAACTAAACCGTGCCAGTCTCTCAGGCAAAAAACCAGCTTTTCCCGTTAGAATTAGGATTTAGACTGACATAGGTTTAACATAGGATTAGAATAGAATAGAATTAACATAGATTAGCTGACCAGATATTAATTAATTTGATAGATTTAAAACCAGTGTTTTAAGTGTTCGACACTCTACTTACCATGAAACTACTACCGATCGGGTACACTGCCCATTAAAGTGTTGTTTTTGGTTTAGTCGGCAAAATATAAATTTAAAACTTGAATCATCTTAAATATATCATATAACGACAGCACATCATTCTCCATGTAGCTTTATTGAGCAAGATCGTGTGTTGAACAACCGTCTTGAAGTTTCAAGACTCCAACACTTCAGACTTGTAGATACTTTAACCAACTTTGTCGATAACTTTCCGAAGGTCCTATATAAATTCTCAGAAAACAAGTGCAATTCTATCTCCATGTATTCATTGGTTAGACTCGAAATATAAACCTAAAACTGTATAGGAAGTCGATACGCCATATCCATTCCCCAGGATACGTCATATTGATACCTGTATACGCTGTATTCATTTAATGAATATGTCGTATAGACTGTGCTGAAAATAAAAACTGGATAACATCCAGATAGTCGATACACTGTATCCATGGGGTTTGGATACGCCATATAGAAAATCTGGGAAGACAAACTTGATAAAAATTGAAAATTACATTCCGGGTTGTCTCCCGGCAAGCACTTTTGTTTATAGAAAAGTCTTTAAGTTAGACTTGCCCCAATTTAATCCCATCCTTATAAAACAATTTGGGGTCGAACGGGATGCTAAATGGCACATACAAATTCTTGATTAGGAAAACGAATGACATCCCTTTGTTAAGATGATTCTAAGTCGTGATATTAAAATATAATCCCTTGACAAAAGTTTCAGTTTTAAAAAATTTATTAAATGTATCATGACTTGTTTCCAAAAGCTTATTTGATCCATGTGCATAGGCACCAACATCAGTATTTATTACATCAGGTAACGGTTGACAGATAAATCCCCCGAAGAGTGTTCAATATCGACTTTTATCACATTTCATTGTTCGTATCCTCCGTTTTTAATTCATCAGGATAAGACTAAACGTTAAAAGGAATAATCATTCTAATGTTTTATAAACGTTATGTTCGCTCTTCATCACATTCGAACAGGGGGGGGGGGGGGTGTGGGGAATTAAAGTTTCATCTTCTTTATTAACATTCAGAGTCAAAGTTGAGGGTTTATAAAAACCGGTTCAGTAGTTAGAAAATCTGATTTGGAACGTTTGAGCATAATTGTCTCTACAATTGCTGAAATTCATTCTCATAATCTTTAAAGAAGTCCTAAATCATCAAAATAACTGACTGTAGGTTGGAGTATGGGTAGCTTGATGGTTTGAGTAGATTGAGAATCCATTGCTTCTTGAAAAAGTAGATCTTGTGTGTAGTAAAGGTTCTTCTTATTCAAAGCTTCTTACAAGCTCTAATACCACTTGTTGATCCCAATAGAATAGATCTTGCTTAGCTTGTATAAGGCTAAGTTGTATTGAATAAATCCAAAACAACTATGATAGGAACTTTGATTGTGAATATCAAAGACTATGCGGAATCTAGTCAATGATACTAAGAAGAATTTTAATGAAACAATAATGAATAAGATCAATAACAAACAGTTTACCAAACTTTCAGCCTCAATATAATACGAACACTCTTAATAGTGTTAGGGTTACAAAACCTTGAAGCTAATCGACTTAGGTTAAACTATGATGAGAGATGTATGAGAGATATGAGATATATCTAACCTAATACCCTAGGACCTCCTTTTATACACCAAGGAGTCCTACTGGGCTTACAATCCATTCCTATTGTGATCGTGATCTTTTCCTTAATTATCTAACTTAACACATATCTAATAAGTAGTACTAACCAATACAACAGTACTAACTTATACAAACAGTCTTAATTTGAGCAGCATCAATATTACTCTAACAGTAGTAACTAACACTAGCAGTAGTAACTTTTATGCTAACAGTACTAACTATTTAGAATATATTCTTCAGTCTTCACCAGCAATAGAAACTATAACCAGCAACAGTAACTTCAACATCACTAAGAAGTCTTTTAATCCCAACAATCCTCCCCTAAACTTGATGTTCATCTTCTGAATCTTCAAGTTTCTTGATTAAAAGCTTTATCTTCACTAGGAGGATGTTTCCAAACATTTCATTCAGGTATATAGCCTTCCTTAAACTGTTTCTTGACCAATCTAAGAAGCTCATATGCCATTTCACTCTCATAATCAACTTGAAGCTTCACATTATTAAACATCTGATGTAGTGTATGCTTTGTAAGTAGATACATCTTCTCAACCAATAGATAATATGGTATGGTCTGCACTGTTACACAATGAACTCCGCAAGAATTAAAAAGCTTCCAATTCAGCACTTTAACTAATCCTTATTGATTCTTCCATATACTATCTTCAACATGATGTTCAAACATGGTCTTCAAATTAAGATGTAAGAAAGTATCCATGTAATTCACTGGCGTTGTCTTCTTAAATCTAGCTTTGACTATCTTCCAAATAACTTCCAAGTCTTCTCTATCAAAGTTTTTAAGCATCTTAGTAAAAGTTAAGTACATCTGAGTCTTTCCATCTACTCTGATAATTTGAAAGAAACTTTTCTTCCCTTCTTGATAGATCTTGTAGTTAACAATTGGAATTTTGACAGACAAGGGCGTAACATCAATAGTTACATAATCTCCATCATCTGAAACAATCTCAAAGCATTGTTTAAGTTCTTCTTTCTCTTTATATTCATCCATCTTTTGCTTCTTGGTAGAATCTTGTTGAAGATCTTCTCCTGCTCTCTTAGAACTTCCTTATGCTCTAGTCTCACTGCCTTTTGCTCTATCTTTACTTCCTTTCACCGCATCAGAATCCACAGGTACAAATGAGTCTATCCAACTCATGGTCTTGTCAAAAGCCTTTTGAACTTCATCAAAGCTTTTGTTCTTCAACTGATTATGAGTGAATCCAACCATGTTTTTCAGATAAGTACACATTTGATTCCTCTTTTGAGCTTTGGTTAGTGGTTTTCTTCTTTGCTCTTTTGCTCTAAGTCTTGCAAAATGCTTCTTCCTTTTATCCATGAGCTCTACAAACAACTTTAACCTTTCTTCAATGGTTAACTCTTCCTGCTCTTGTGCCTGTATTCTTGCAGCTAGCTCATAATCTGCATCCATCATAGCTTGAGCATTATCCCATTCAGCAATGTTTGCATCTTCTTTTCTTTCTCTTGCCAGCCTTTCCTCTTCTTCTAGTTCAGCTTGCATATGAGCTTGCAATCTTTGAGCAATTTCCTCATCAAACTTGATCTGGTCCTTTTTCTTTAATGGTTTTTCTTTTTCAACCATCTTACCCTTTCCTTTGTCTTTAGGATCATGTTGTTGAGGTGATACTGTTGGTCTTGTAGCAGTCTCACTTGGTTCTTGCATAACCACTCCTCTTACCTTTGATTTCTCACTCCTCATCTTCACAAGAGTCTGAGCAATTGCAAGATCTTCATCTTAAAAAACAGTTGTTGTTGTTGTTGGAGGAGTAATTGGTTCAACAATATTAATATTAACACTGGTAGTAGTAATAGGTTCAACAGTACTAACAGATACACCAACAGTAGTAACTGATGCACTAGCAGTATTAACTTCCATACCAGCAGTGGGAACCTGAACTTCTCCTTCTTCAACTGTATATTTGTTAGCATCATAAACTAGTTCAATAGCTTCATCTATATTAGCATCAAACTCTTCATCGAAATCACTACCTTCAAAGATTAAACTCTGTTTCACCTGTATTAAATTCCTCCCCTGTTTGGATGCATCCTCCTCACCTAAATTTCTTCTGCTAGAGGTACCAATCTTGAATAAATTCATCCCTGTAGTTTTTGACTTCCTTTTCCTTTCCAACTTTTTGACTATCTTCTTCAAACTAGGAATCTCCTTTGCTTGAGCAGTCTTTGTTGTCTCCAAGTCAAGAACTCTATCAGATAGTTATGTATAAAGGTCCATCAATTCCTTAAGTTTCATTCTGTCCTCCCCACCTCCAAGTGTGTTAACTCTTAAGAGAGGTGGGTCATTGGACTGTTTAGATGCAGTCTCAAACCTAGTTTGAGCTTCTGCATCCCCCAATATGGTATCTTGGCAAATGGGACCACTACCTGAACTAGTTCCCCGAGGACTTGGCTCATTAAGTGTTTCCATGGATTGGGTCCTATTTATGTTACCACTGTCCTGCTCTTCTTCTAAGCTAGAAGCAGTAGTGGCAGCCCTTTCCATTCTGTCTTCTCTCTCCTTAGTGATAGTCTCATCTGCAACAAGAGGAATAGGTCCACTAGACTGGGATATCTTAGTGGCCCTTTTAGCTTTCCTAGGTCTGTGAGTCTTTTTGGGTTGAGTTGATGATGGAATAGTGATTGGTTCTTTATTAGAGGGTTGAACAAATGTGGATGTGTGTTGGGGATCAATAGGTTGTCCTGACCCTTCACCCATATCTGCTTGTTGTGCTAGCATAGATGAAAACAATGGTGTTACAGTCCCTGAAAAATCTTTTCCTTGCTTTCTCATGTTTGCAAAAATCTTTTTAGTATGAGAAGGTGTATCATAAATAGCATTAACTTCTGAAAGATTTTCAATTTGTTTGTTCAAAAACAGTTGTAAAAACCTTAGATACATTAAAAACTTTTTAGAACTATCCGAGTTCCTCATCATACCATCAAAAATCAATTTAGAAAAATTAAACTTTTGATTCTTAGCCAAACATATAACTGCTGATGCTATATTAGTACCAAACTTATTCCAAGCAGTTGATTTAGAACTTAAACATTGTAAGATGGTATGAATTAGATACTTCCATTGAGGGGAAAAGTAAGGTTTAAAAAAAGTAAGTTTCTCAAAAAGTTTTTCATATCCCATCAATTGAAGGTTTTTAAAAATTTCAGTGTTTGTTAGATAATCTATACCATCATCATCTGCTAATTGGAGATCACTCCTAACAGATGACTGTGTGATGACTATCTTCTTGCCATCCATTATGGCATGAATTTGTGTTTCTTCATTGATGGTTTTAGCCTTAGCAGTAGACCAAAGCTGCTCAATATATGAAACATATATAGTATACCTGATGGAATGCACATTAAGAAAATCTACTATCTATGCAAAATCATCATTCTCTGTTGATTTCTCCAAGTATGCAACCATGTTATGAGCTTCAGTAAAATTCAAACCCGTTATTGATAAGGATTGATGAAGTCGGTGATTTAACTTTCAACTTGCAGTTTGTAAGTAAACCAGCTGTTAGTAACTCAGTAGTAGCCTAGCAGCATTAACTTACAACCAGCAGTAGTAAGTTATGCCTAGCAGCATTAACTTTCTCTAGCAGCAGTAAGTTTATGCCTAGCATCATTAACTTTGAATCACCAGCAGTAACTCTAATTCCTTTCCAATCAGTATTTCCATCATCATATTAATATTTGAAACTCACTAAAATTATCTCTGTCTGTTTTTGATTCTCTCAAATTTTTTTAGCTCAAAAATTCTCTTTGTCTGTTTTTGATTTCTCTCATCTTTAACCTCATAATTCTCTCTATAAGTTTTTGATTTTCTCAATTTTCTTTTAGCTCATTAATTATTCTCTATTTGTTTTTTATTTCTCTTTAATTATTTTAGCTTCACAATTCTCTCTGTCTGGTTTTTCTATTTTTAACTCTCTTTCTGTTCTTTTCAGCTCACAATTCTCTCTCAATTCTTTTACTCACCAAATCACTCTGTCTGTTTTTATCATACATCTCTCTTTCTGTTTTTATTCTCACCATTTTCATAATCAAGGCTTTAAAGATTTAGCATTCCAATACTGGCAATCAGATATTGAAATCTACTTAATCAAATGCTTTTTGTAGTATTCACAATCTTAGTTTCTATTATAGTTATCTTGGATCTATCCAACACAACTAAGCTTTAACAAGCTAAGTAAGATCTATTTAAAAGGGATCAGCATTTGTTTTTGAATGAAAAACAGGGTTCTTAACTATGCATATAGTACTCTCATTATCAATATAGATCTTTGTATGCATAAAGTTATACCCATAATCAAGCAATTGATTTTGAATCCAAAGCACTTGGCTACAACAACTTGAAGCAGCTACATATTCAGCCTCTGTTGTGGAATTAGCAACCACAGTCTGCTTCTTGCACTGCCATGAAATCAATCTACACCCAAGAAATTGACAACCTCCTGTTGTAGACTTCCTATCCAAGCTTGCTCCAGCATAATCACTATCAGTGTATGCTACCAAATCAAAAGGTGAATCTTTTGGATACCAAAGGCCCAATTTAGGTTGACCTTTTAAGTATCTAAAAATTCTTTTCACAGCATGAAGATGTGACACTTTTGGGTTGACTTGGTATCTTGCACAGGCACACACTGCAAACATAATATCAGGTCTTGAAGAAGTAAGATACATCAATGAACCAATCATTGATCTATATAAATGAACATCCACTTCTTCACCATCTTCATCCTTGAGCAAAGGCTTTTGAGTTTCCATAGGTGTGCTTGCTGTCTTGACATCAGTAAAACCAAATTTCTTCAAAATCTCAGTCACATACTTATCTTGACTGATAAAAATCCCATCTTCCTTCTGCTTTACTTGCAGTCCTAAGAAGAATGTGAGTTCACCCATAGAACTCATTTGAAACTTCTTATGCATCATCTTCTCAAACTCAGTGCATAATGACTTCTTTGTAGAGCCAAAAATGATATCATCTACATACACTTGAATTAACAGAATATCACCTTTGTCCCTTCTGATAAACAAAGTCTTGTCTATCTTTCCTCTCTGAAACCCATTGTCTAACAAATAAGTTGACAAGGTTTCAAACCAAGCTTTAAAAGCTTGATGCAGTCCATAAAATGCCTTTTCTACTTTGTATACTCTGTCAGGGAAGTCTAGATCTTCAAATCCTAATGGTTGACAAACATAGACTTCCTCTTTAATCTTACCATAAAGAAAAGCACTCTTGACATCCATCTAGTACACCACAAAGTCTTTAAATGAGGCATAAGCTAAGAATAGCCTAATTGCTTCACTTCTGGAAATAGAGGCAAAGACTTCATCATAGTCAATCCCTTCTTCTTGTGTGTACCCTTGAGCAACCAACCTTGCTTTGTTCTTTATCACAATGCCTTTTTCATCCTTCTTGTTCTTGAAGACCCATTTAGTGCCAATAGCCCTTTTTCCATTTGGTAAATCCACTAAAGTCCAAACTTTTTGTAGCTTGAATTGTAGAAGCTCTTCTTTCATAGCCTCTATCCAGCTTGGACCCTTTAATGCATGAATTACCTTTTTGGGTTCCTCTTGTGATAAAAAGCAAGCGAACAAGCAATTTTAAAAGTCTTTATGGTTTGTTCTTTGTTGAACTGAACTAAACAAACCATGTTCTTCCAAATTCTTTGTCATTTTTCTTATTTGAGGTGCTAAATTCAAGTCTCTAATAATTTGTTCAACTGAATGATCTTTGTGTATTCTTGTAGTTGGAATAGGACTGACAGGCATAAATGTATTCAAATTGTTCATGTCAGCCTCTGCACCAACATCTTCATCATCATCTGAATAAACAATATCTTCCAATTCAGGCATATTTGGATCATCTGGAAGTTCAATGCTTGTTTTTGCACTAACAACATTAACTTTTATGCCAACAACATTAACAGTTGAACTAACAGCATTAACATTGTTAGTGATGTTTCCATTACAAGCAGTATTAACATTGTTAGTGCTGTTAACATTATCATCCTCTTTCTTTTGATCATTACTTAAATCACCACCTTCTTTTCCTAGTTCTTCAGTAACCTTCTTTTCATTATCTTCTGAAGGTTTGAATCTAGCATCAGGAGAACTTTTAAATTTTTAAGAGAATGGTAGGCCACAATGGTAGCATAATATAATCTTTGCCAGGTACTGTCTCTATTCTAGCTTTACCTGCATCATCACATGCTTTTGTACCTGAATTACCATTAGACTGACTTCCTGCAACAATTGGCTTATAATTCATTGACTTTGTTAGTGCATCAATATCAAAAAGCCAATTTGGTCCACTTCCTGCAATATTAGGTGTATTCTCACTAAATTAGACATGCAGGTTCTCTTCAACTATCCTTGTTCTACTGTTGAATACTTTAAATGTTTTACTATTCATTGAGTACCCAACAAAGAATCCTTCATCAGCCTTACCATCAAACTTGTCTAAGTGATCTATGGTATTGAGAATTGTAACAGGACATCCAAATGGTCTCATAAAGCCTAAAGCTGGTTTTCTACCAAGAAAAAGTTCATAAGGGTTCTTGTTATGAGGCTTAGTTACTAATACCCTATTTTGCACATAGCAAGTAGTATTAAATGTTTCAGCCCAAAAAGTACTAAGTAGCTTAGAATCAGCTAGCATTATCCTAGCAGCCTCAATTAGTGTTCTATTTTTCCTCTCAGCTACTTCATTTTGTTGAGGAGTTCTAGCTACACTAAATTCTCTCTTAATACCTTTTCTCTCACAAAACTGATTCATCTCCTTATTCTTGAACTCAGTTCCATTGTCACACCTAATTATCTTAACCCTTTGATCTATTAGATTTTCTACTCCAGTTATAAAGGACTTAAGAATGCCACTAGTCTCATCCTTAGTAGCTAGAAAGAAAACCTAACTAAACCTACTGTAATCATCTGTGACAACTAGGCAATACAACTTTTTCATTAAGCTTTTTACAAATATTAGACCAAACAAATCGATGTGCAACATATGTAAAGGTTGGCTGATTAAACTTACTGTTTTGGACTTACAAGAAGCTCTATGTTGCTTTCCTTTTTGACAAGCAACACAGGTTTGATCTATAGGTGCTGAATTAAATTAATAACATATACACAAACATTAAACGCAGCGGAACAAGCACCTATCAATGGATCCATAGAGTCATATGATCAATCAAAGAAAAATAAGAAAAGTAATACCTTTATAACGTGATCAGTAGAATCAACCGGTGACCTTCACCCTAACGCGAAACACCAAATGAAACCAAGTGATCAATGGAGATCACCTCTATGATGTATCCACACTATACTTCCTTGTATACCAATTGATGATAGTCTTAACCCCATAACTATGTAATTCACCTTGAATAATCTAGATACAAAGTGATAGAAAACAAGAACACAAAAACCCTATCAAAGGGTGTGTTGTGCCGTGTACATATATAGGGAGAGGGGGAGAGAGATATTTGGAAAGTTGTTATCAATCAAATTAATTAGTAGATCACAATTAGGAGATCATCCATATATAATTTTGACTAGATAAAAAAACAATCTTATCCCTTCCATAAGCCATAAGTGGCCGACCCCTTCTATAGGTCCAAATGGGCTTGCCATTTATTTTCCAAGTCTAATAAACTTAGTCCATTACCTATTTATTAAAGGCCCTATATTGATCCAGAGTTACGTTGGCTATTTATATACCGTAAATACAATAAACACGATATATAAAGGTACCTTAGTGTATATGTGTGTGACCTCATAGGCTCACATGTGTCTAGCCATATAATTAGTTATTATGACATGAGCATACTCCAACAGCTCCCACTTGCACACGTCATAATAATCATGTAATTATACAAGATAAGCTTAGCATCTAGCAACACGCCAATGCCCCTAGAGACATATGAGTATAGTTTCTTAAACATATCATTTAAATGGTTTCGATATCAATCATCCTTTTATTGAAAATACTTTGTTGAACATTTAACATGGATCATAAGTCATACGTATGTTTAACAATTTTGTTTCTCGATATAGAAATTAAGCTAGATTACCAAATTAATCAAATATCATCTTAATTACATTTGGGTGCGGCCACACATACATCTGTTCAAATCATTGAGGGGCGTAGTAGTTTCTAACTCCATAACATGTAGAGGAACAAATCCTATTTTGACTGCACGTGTCTATTATGTGTTTCACATCCCTCCTGAAAATATCCTTTATAGCAGCCTTCAACAGGTCAGTGTTGAACCATATCCAAGATTGACATTCCACATACACAAAACCTACTTGCATCTCATGTCTGAGGATAAGAGACATAACCACTTGCGAGATTCACTATTGACGCCGATCCATGTAGTGAATGCTCGTAGGTTGGGTCAGTCTAATGTTCATCCAATGAACAACATATGAGTTTGGCTGTATCATCCATTAATATTCATACTATATAAATATGACCAAAACACTCACATTTGCCTTATTTCAATGATATTCCCGTATCATCAACTGGCAATGGATGATTTAGAATAAATAAATTATTCATGGAAATAAACATGCTAATATAGAACAAAGTTGTATAAATGAAGACGATCATACCAGGTATATCAATCCATTATTCAATACAATTGCTTAACGTTCCATTATCCAAATACTAAAAACAGATATGCATAAGACTACTAGCAGGTCGAAGTTCAATGTTCATAGCATGATAAACATGTTCGGTACAAGACATTAACTTTGTAAAATGTACCAACTAAGTTATCATCTGAGTGATCTTTGAGAATACTTGTTTCAAAACTCAAAAACAGTGAAGGTTTTGAATAATACAATGATTGTCATTTTGTATATGTGCGTTCAAGTACTAATACAATAATATTAGCATCGCCACAATACATTACATAGGTTGTTTAAAGCAAGCAAAACCACCTATATGAGACAGTCTTCTTAACAGCTTCCCAGGCTATAAAGTATTCTTTATTCTTTAATGAATAGTGCAACAATGCTTTCAATCAAGCATGTCTAGTCAACTGTATTATTATTTATGATGAAAATCATGCTATGACTAGGATTGAGAATCATCTCAATCAAAATAAGCATTAGTGTATAAACTCAACACTAATCTCCTTATTAAAATCCGTAAACAATGGACATGTCTTTTGTCCTTAAAAGGTCTTTTAGATTGTTCTTTCAATATTAGTCTAATGACTTTCACTTAGTTACTAAAGTTGTAGGTTCATCTTGCATTCATGCAAGTGCTACAATTAGTCTAATACATATCATGATATACATAATGAAAACTTTAGCTAAACCAAACGTTTTCAAACATGTGTTTAGCTCATCAGGTAAGATAGAACTTGAGTCTTGCTCAATGATGTGTCATGTTATGTTAGACTTATTAATCGCATATGTTTATCTTAGTAAACATATGCTCCAAGGTTACATGTTTTATTTCTTATAATTATCGATAGAAATATTATTCTAAACTAAGGATTAAAATCTAGCTTAGGTGAAATATTATTGCCAATATGTTGACAACATATAAGATATAAGAAAGATAAAACATAATGCTCCGACTAGCTTTAAGGTGCACTGGTACGCATTTAATTACACATACCCTTTTCCATTAAAACCAGACTAAAATGACCAAAAACTTACCAAAAATACTTTGTATTTATATGTTTTTATTTATATTGTGCAGGAAACGGATATCCGACAAAAGGTCAAAAATCAAGCAAAAATGGACAAAACTGAGCACGGAATGGAAAAGCGTGAAAAAGACAAAGTCAAATCGAAGCCAAAGTCAACAAACGTCTAAGTCAACCCAAGTCAAAGTCAAAGTCAATGATCGAAGCCGAAGCAATATCGAAGAAAATACTTAATGGGCCACCCATACCTATCTAATGGACCGGGGCAGCCCATTAAGTCATTATGTTAAGACCAAGACAAACCAAAAAGCCCATTTCCCTTTATAAATTTAACCGGCCCAATATGCTAAAAAAAGACCCATGTGCCTTAACTGCCGTTAACCCTTATTATCCTTTGAGCTTAACTTTCGTTAGTCTACAAGGGACTAACCTTGCAAATACATATAACACTCTCAGGGGCTGATGTTGCCAATCTTCAAAGTTTTATTATACCACAAGGACTTGACCAACAATAACAACATACAAGTAGAGGGGTAATTTTTGTTAACTTGCCAAACTTCTCCCCTGCATAACAACACAAACAGACACATATCCCCTTTTCCAGCCATGACTTGTTTGTCACTATTCATCATCCCCCTCGACATTTCTTGCAACAAAACTACAAAAAACCATAACTGCCACCTCACAAAGGGACAAGAACACGCTGGCAATCCTTGACATGCCCATTGGCTATAGAAATCAAGGGTTTAGATTACATTACTTTGGGACCAAGGCTATTCAATGGCCAAGATGATTTTGAGCTTTCTCCTCACCAAGAAAACACAACAAACACAGCACAAGGAAGCTCAAGGTTTTGGGGGCCGAGTTGGGGGTCGGGTGTTGGGTGGGGGAGGGGGGTGGGGCTTCGTTTGTGTTCGTATTTTAGTGGCGGTCTGCGGGTTACGTATGGAGCGGGGTTGCTTGGTCGTATTTTGACAGTAGTTCAGGGGGCTATAGGTGCGTGGTTGTTGGGCTGAGGTCTAAGAATATCATGTTGGAAACGGCAGGGTCAGTGTCATTTGGGCATAATGTTCTTTTTGAAGGGGTGCTGGGATTGTTGGGGATAGGTGAAGCAATGGTTGTATTATTTGATGGCGCGTCAGTTATTTCCTTAGTTATTGGTGTTAAAAGTGGCCATACGGAACAGCCCTGCTGTAGTTCTTGGATGTTTGGGGTTGGGGGGTTAGAGTTAACCGATGCAGGGGTAGGTTTGGTTGGGGGATGGCGGGGGCAATGGGGGCGGCGGTTGGGGTGAGGGGGGAGCGGAATGTCTAGGGGGTGGTGTTGGGAGAGGGGGGGTGTCAAAGAGATTTGTTGGTTTGGGGTGGGGGGGATTATTGGGGGGTTGGCGGGGGTTTTGGGGGGGTGAATAGGGTGCGGGTTTCATATTAGGGGAGGGGTTGGTACGTACATGGGGGGAGAGGAGGCGATCAAGAGACATGGGCTGCTGGTAGGTAAATGAGTTTGGGGCGGCTTTTATCAAATCTCTTAGTCCACCATTGCTTTGCCAATATCGGCTCACTACACCAATGCTTGTTCTTATATCAATATTATACTTTCTACTTATATTAATTGTATATGTCTCATGCTGAACCAGGGGGAATGCAATGAGTGTGGTGGTGGTTAAGAGATAACACGTATAACAAAGCATTAAATAGGGAGAGGGGTGCGGGGGAATCTAGTGAGCCTTCTTCCCCCTCACGTCCTCGACTTTTCTGGCAACAATCATGTGCTACTCAAAAATTCTACCAAAAAATTACAAACCAAAAAATAAAAATAAAAAAAAATAAATAAACATAAAAAAAAATTAAATAACCAATAAACTGCCACACCCTCCTGTGCCCACCACCCCTTCCTAACTATGGGGACAAGAAAACGCCTCTTCTTTTCGTTCGGGCCAACGCGTTCGATATCAATGGCAAACGCCGGCCGGGGACTAGGTCGGACTCAAAACTCTCATTTTCTTTATTTTCGTGCTTTTTTTCTTTCTTTTTTTCTTTTTTGAACATAACAATTGTGCCAACCTTTGGCTTCATATTGAATATTGGGCGTGCTTCATAACAGACATTTCGCCATTCTGCTTTATGCGTTGAGTATTATAACGCTTTCTATTTTAGGTAGAAAAGATTAATCAACGGAAATGGGTCTTTATCTCCGGATGTGTTTTTGTATCTTCGTGTGTTGATGTCTGGTCTGATTCGGAAAGACAAAGGCCTCAACATTATAGGCTATAAAGATTTTTGCGATTAATCTTTAATCGTGTTTGCGCATTACTGGTCAAAATGGACTTTTAGGGTGGTGGGGGTTAGGGTGGGGAATGGTGAGGGGTGGGAGATGAGAGTGATAAGATGAGTGGAAACAATGAAGGGATGCGTACAGTTGGCAGGGGTGGGCAATGGGGGGGGGTGAGGGATCTGAGGACGTGGGGCGTTGGAGCGGTGAAGAGGGAGGCGGCTGTTGCAATAAATTGGTATGGGGGGCGTTCTGGTCATAGTGTCCGGTGGGGAGAGGGAAGGATAGGGGCCGGATCACTTGCTGTAAAACCTCATCTTATCACCTAGAGCAAACATTCGCATGGTTATTCGTTGCGCGCATTTTGTGTGTATTGCTACTAAGGAATCACTAAGTTCTCAGCGCAATTTTCGATGACAGCTTGTAAAGTTGAAATGGGTTTAGTAAAACGTGTTTGGTGATAGCTTTGTAAAGGTGGTAGTAATACAGGGTTGGACTGGGATTGTGTGATAAAGTAAGGATACTATTGTGGGTCGATTAGTGGCAGTGCGTAAATTATTCATACAAATTTTGTTTTTTAATTTTCTCTTGAAACATTTGTTGAGTTGTTAGAATTGTATATAATCAACAAGCATAGAAAGCGTGTGTGGGCCGTGTATTGGTAATGGAGGCAATGGTTAGAAATTGGTGATTAGGGGGGTGGAATCGTGTAAGTTGGCGGGTGGTTCATTGCGGGCTGAATGCGGGAGGGCGTTAGAGTGCAGACGTGGTATGGTGAGGGCTGCATATGGGAGAGGGGCAAAATCTGGGAATTATCGGAATTGGGTGCAGTGACGGGGTAGAAGCGGATCTTTTTAGAAGGGGTCGGGGGTGGGTGGGGTCGTTCTGAACGAAAACGGCAATAACATGCGGGTTTGTGTGCCGGATTTTGTAGGCGGTGTATTACTACGGCGATCTGGGTGCCGGGCTGTTTGGATTGCGCACAGTTGGCGGGGTGGTATGATTAAGTTAGGAGCGTGAAGTAATTGGACTGGGTGGCGTTATTACTGCGATTTTAACTTAATATACTAATACAATATTTTAACCATAAATCGTACTTTTTTTTTCGTTCAGTCAAAATATTCTAAGTCTCAATATAATTAATAGAATATATAAAATAAATACCAATAAAACCAATAATTAAGAGCAAACGTAAAAATAATAAAAATAAGAAAAAAAAAAATAGAAAAAATATAGAAAGAAAAAAAAAAATAATAAACATATTATAGATATATAATATTGTCAGGGTGCGAATTAAAAATAATTTATAATTATATGAAATAAAAATAATAAAATTTAATCTATCAATAATAAAAATACCTAATAGATTAGAATAAAAATATATAAAACAAGTATAAACATGCGTGTCCAAATCGGTTTACTAGGGCAAAGCGCCACAAAGAGAAGCTAGAGTAGAAACGTAACACCAAAATGGTGACGAGTTGTTAGGGTAGGGGTATTTAGCGGTCTGTAGGCAATTGCTAAGGGACCAGTGACATGCTTGGTGTTTTTAGTGTTGGGGGAAGATTGGATTGGCGGGGGGGGATGGGTAGGGGGGCGGTGGGGGGTTTGGGGTGGTGTGCATTTCAGAGGTTATTTTTCGTAGTTATTATTAAGGTTTTTTTTTTTTAGAGTGATTACTCCTCATCATATTAAGATCGTAAGATTGAGCAACTTTAAACGTGTAGGTAGAAAACCAACCATAATCTTATAAACACCTCACAACAGCAATCAAAGCATTAAAAGCTAATTCAGAGCGAAGGTGTTTTAATAAAGACGCTTTTTGGAAAATGTGACTAACAAAATCACAAGTTTGCCTTCTGTTTTCTTGGCCAAAATTAATAATATATGATTTTTTTGTTTCATGATAGGAAAAGTGAGAAGAAATCAAGCAAGGAGCATGGTTAAATTTGGAAGGCCATGGGTTTTAGAGCTTATGGTAAGCACTTAGGCTGGTCTATAAGCTTTGGAAAGCTTATTTCATAAGCCTTAACTTGGACCCTTTGTAAGTTTTCAGTTTTTCATTTTTTGCATTTTTGCTTATTGCTATTGTTCATTAGCTTATTTGTGCTTATCTTGTTGCTTATCTAGCTTATTATCTGTTATTTCTACTTATTTGTCTGTCTTTGTTGCTTATATGTCTTAAATTAAGTTTTACTTGAAAACTGCCTTATTTTCCATTTAAGCTGCTTACATTTTCTTATTTGCTTATTTTCATGCTTATTTGTTGTTTGATTTTTGCTTATTATTGCTTAAATCTTGTTGCTATCTGTCTGTCTTTGGATTGCTTCACTCAAATCTTAGTTAAATAGGCTTAAAACTTGGTTTTTCAAATTTAAGGGAGTGTTTGGGACAAAGGTACAAAACGGGTCATTTTGGTTAAAACCATTTGGGTCATTGTTGTTTGGCTTTAAATCATCATATTAGTCTGTTAAGGTGCATTTTTAAGTTTAGATTTTCATTTTCAAAGTTTTTATATGCTTGTGTTTGAATCTGTGGGAATTATGGCTGTTATATGTGCTCTTTGTGATTGAACTTGGCTTATTTGGTTTAAGTGTGATTTTTGTGTCATTTTAAGTCTTAAAAGTGAGTAAAGTTCAGGTCATAAGGTCTGCATCTTATGTTTGAGTTTGAGTCAAGTTTTTATCAAAATTGTGCTCAGTGTCTTTGCTGTCCTGTCCTCTCCTTTTCTTTAGACTTTTTCCTTGCTTATTTGTTTTTAAATATGTCTCATTTTTGCTTTTCCTCATAGCTAGCTGTAGAAACTTTAAGTGTTTTTAGGATTTGAGATTTAGCTTTTAGGTTTGCTAGCTTAAAAATTAAGCCCAAACCTTGTCCCCTAGGCTGTTGTGTAGGCAGCTTACCCTTAAGTGCTTATTGCTATTTCTTGCTTATTGGCCTGTCCTTGTTTGCTTATTTTGCTCATTCTTGCTTTTTAGGTGTAGTTAAGCCCTTGTATTTGCTTATTTGCCATTGTATTATGCTTATTAGATTTTTATAAGCCTAGCAGACTTAAGTTTAATTCTAGCAGTACTAACTCTTAAGTTAGTACTGCTGAGAGTTTTAAGCCAATTTCTGGCATATTTGGCTTATTTTATTTGCTCATCTTTTGTTCCTAGTTGTTCATTATGCTTGTGTATTAAGCTGTGTTTGCTTATTTTCCTATTACATTTGCTTATTTGTTCATAAAAGCCAAAAAGAAAAGCCCTTAAGCCTTTTGTCCACTTTAGCATTCTGTCTGTCTTTTTAAGCATTTTTCAGCTTATTAGTTACAATAAGTGTTTATCTTTGTGTGTTTTATAAGTGTGTGTAAATAGATTTTTTTTAGAAGTTAGACAAAAAAAAAAGAGAGGCCAGAATTCGAACCCTGGACCTCCCCCTTTTCAAAGCCACCCACACTCACAAACTCATACCGCTGTGCTACAATAGCTCATCCGATATGAGTTTGTTTTATTAAATACTTAAGCCCTTTTTAGCCCATTAGCCTTTAAGCCATTTTTTGCTTTTTCCAAGCTTATTCCAATAAGCTGGCAACCCCAACTTATTTTTCTTAGATCTAGCATCCTTTAAGCTATTTTCCTGTATTTTTTGAGAATTTTTCATAAACGCTTACTATTTTTAAACATTTATTTTCTTTAAATCTGTTTTTTAATTATTAAAAATTAAATAAAAATCAAAATAATATTTTTCTTTTTTTAGAAAATTGTATTTTGTCATATTACACTTAGGAAAAATAGGAAAACTTTCGTAGGGTCATTTTTGCACATTTTGAGTTTTTAAAGCACGGGACTCGGGCCCGGTTTTCGTTTTCTTTGTTTTTAACACTTTTAAGCTTCTGTTTTAGAATTTTATTTCATTTTTCTTTTAAGTTAGTTATTTTAAATTATAAAAAATTTAAAACATCATTTCGGGTTTAGTTTTTGATAATTTAGTTTTCTTTAACTCGCGTTTTCACTTTCCCGTCTACGTTTTAGGTTTAAATCATTTTAGCTTTCATTTTTAGGATTTCCTTAATCATTTTTGCATTTTAATTAGAAAAACCAAATCCAAATCTTTTTCATTTAAACATCAAATATCAAACCGACTCTCGACTTTCCAATTCACTCCTCGTTGGGACTACGACCCGGGAATATCATACCATATACTACTTCCGGTTTCATTGATTTTCTTGATAATTATCCTCATTATATATTTATAAGTATTATATATTAATTTTTATATAAAAAGGGTGTAATTTATCGTAATCAATTTTTGGCGTCGCTGCCGGGGAGGAGTGTATAAGCGTTTGTCGTTTCGAAGTTTGACAATTAGTGCTTTGAAGATCCTTCCTTGTGGAGTTATTTTCTTTATAAAAAAACAAAAATACAAAAGTATTTTTCATTTCTTTTTAAGTATAATTATAAATAAGGAAAAAACCAAAAAGATAAAAAAATTGTCTTTTAAAAGAAATAAAAAATCATCAAGTTGGTAAAAAAACACCAACATATAATACTTTCAACTGAAGTATTATCCATTAATAAGTTCTCGAACCAAAGAATCAAAAACTTACCTTTTGTGTCACGAGCGACATATGGCTCACCTTTAAAAGTTAATTCTTTTAAAGAGCTACCGTGAAGCTTGTTAATTATTAGGTTTAAGTGTCTTATCTCGTTGTCCTTTATTAAAATAAATTGTGAAAAATTATTTGAAAAACCAAAAAAATTAGTGTAAATTTTCTTTCTATATTTTAAGTGCATGCGCACTCGTTCTCAATCTCGAAATCAAAACCGTCATCAACAACAAGCCCCACCGGTAGTTGTTGAACCAGCCCTATAGGTAGTTGTTAACCTTTTAATCTTGAAGAAACTTTGATAATCCTCCCATTGTTAACATGGCCGCTAATGGAGCGGTGGGACGACACACCCCTCCCGTCTATTAGTGGTTTTACCAGTTCATACCACCATATGGAGAGTTGTGCCAACCAAGCTTAGATGGTCGAGGTGGACCAATTGCTCCCAATTGCAATTCAAGCAACGACTTTTGGACTTAAAAGAGACATATTCAACAAGTTTAAAAAAATTCTATCATTTTGGCGGGCCGGTGATGATGCCAACGAAGCATCTCACAAATTTTTGCATGTCACCCAAAAGCATAATGTGAATAGGCTCTGATGATGCCACTACGGTCTACATCTCTTCCCCCTTTTTTTTTAAACCCCCCCCCCTCCCCCGTTTTGCAAGATCGTGCCGCTGAATGGTTTGATCGTTTGCCAAGGAATTCTATCAACTCATTTGACCAAATGGCAAAAATATTTCTCAGAAAATACTTCCTACCCTCTATGGTGACCAAGTTGAGAAATGATATTAAGAATTTCCATCAAAGACTCGATGAGTCGTTATTCGAAGCTTGGGAATGTTATAAGCTTTCAATTGATCGATGTCCTAACCACAACATGTTACCCGTAACACCATCAATGCAGCTGCTGGCGAGACCTTTATGAAAAGGCGCCCCGAAGAATGTTATGATCTCATCGAAAATATGACCGCCCATCACAATGATTGGGATACTTTTGCTCAACGGAATGATTCATCGAGTTCTATCACTTCTTCTAATCCAAAAATAGCATCCCTTAAGCTTCAAATGGAAGAGATGAATAGTACTTAAACACGAGTACCTTCAAACATACCAAACATTAATACCGTAACAACCGAGTTGCGAGACTTGTGGTGTCCTCATTCTTACAATGATTGTCCAGCCACCGTTGGCCAAAATCAGAACGTATAGGTTAGGAAGCCTACAATTAAGGTGGTCAATATCTACCAACCTCAAGGTAACCGCAATCTGCTTAGCTATCATTCGGACAATTATCTCGGACCACCAGGGTTTAATGTGAATCAAAATCAAAACCAAAGCAATCAAAATCAAAACAACAGGTTTCAGCCTTATCAAAACCAGAATTAAGGAAACCATCCAAAATGAACAATACCGGTAGAAATCATTTCCAGGGTGATAATTATAATCCATAATCAGGTTCAAAATTATCAAGCCCCTAATACCCAACCTCCGGTTGCTTTACCGCAAGAATTAACAAACTACATCAGGATTAATGAAAACAAGATCAATTCAATGCAAACTCAAATGAACAACTTGGCAACTTCGAATCAAAGGCTTGAAAGTATGCTAGGTAACTTTATCAAAATGAATACCGCTTCTACCTCGGGTACGGGATCTCTCCCTAGCAACACCGTTGCTAACCCAAAAGGTAAATTGAAAGCCATTAACACTCAAAGTGGTCTTGTTCTTGATGAACCTTCCGCTCCTATGCCTCCTCCATTCATTAATCCAGAGGAGGATGAACGTGTAGAGGAGACTTTCACAGACCCGGAACATGGTGAGTTTACCATCAAGGTCCCACCTCCTTCCGTCCAACAAGCTAAACCTTCGAAATAAAGAAATTTTGTGATTCATCAAAGGGATCCTCGTTATCCGAATATCCCTTATCCGTCTAGAATAAACCAAGAAAAGCAAAAAGAAAAAGATGAAATCCAAATACACAAGTTTTGGCAAATGTTTAAACAGCTTCATATCAATATCACTCTTGCCGATGCATTGATTTTAATCCCAAAATATCAAAAGATGCTTAAGTCTCTCCTTTCCAACAAGGAGAAGCTTATTGAATTGGCAAACACACCCGTTAGTGAAAATTGCTCAGCGGTTATCCTAAAGAAGCTTCTCGGAGAACTAGTGCCCTGGGAATTTTCTCATTCCGTGTGGTTTTAGTGAGCTCAAGTGCAAAGCTCTAGCCGATCTAGGTGCTAGCATCAACTTGATGCCACTCTCGGTGTGGAAAGAGTTAGGGTTACCCAAGCTTATTCCCACCCAAATGACTCTTGAACTTGCTAACCATGATATTTTCACTCTCAAAGGAATTTCAAGAGATGTCTTTGTTCCGGTTGGAAAGTTCACATTCCCCGCTAATTTTGTCATTGTTGATTATGAGAGCGATTCGCGTTTCCCCTTATTTTGGAAGACCATTCTTATGGACCGTTCGTGCTTTGATTGACGTTCATAGGGAAGAAATGATTCTCCGTGACGGTAATGAAAGACTAATCTTGAACATGAGAAATGACACTTCAAGCTATTCAAACGAACCTCATCAAGAATCAATCAACATGATTGATGTCTACAATGTTTCACATGAGGAAATTCATGAAGATTTGTTTGCAACAAATCATCCAAGTGGGAATCCCACTTCTCTTTCTCCTTCTCAAACCAATTTAACGTCACGAATTAATGATATACCTTTTGATCCGGAGGAAGACATTATTGAGAACTTGATAAATCTTGATAAAACCAAAGATCTCCCTCTGTATCATGATAATCATTTGAGTGGCAATCCCACTCCGATTTCAGAACCCGAAACCAAGTCTTCTTCTTCTTCCCCCACACTTATCTCCCTCGAAGAAAGTGAGTTAATTTGGGAAGAATTCGAAGCTTATCTCACAAGTGATTCATTTCCACCAGGAAATTGTAATCCTTCATATTTTCTCCCTCCTTTTCATAATTCTTTAAGTGGCAGTACCACCTCTTCTTCACCTAGTTTCCACCTTTCTGAGACTAACGACTATTTTCTTAAGGAGTTCGCCTATGAACTCACTCATACCACATTTCCACCAGGAAATGATGATCTTCCCTTTGATGCCGAATCCAATCTTCTAGAATTAGAATATTTGCTTAACCATGATCCTATCAAGGATATGGATTCTATTCTCGAAGATTCAGTTGATGAAAATTCTCTTGATGATACCATCTCCGAGGAGTTCGCCGATGAACTCGCTCCTAGTGAATCATTTCCACTAGGAAATGATGATATGACTCCGGAAGACGTTATTAAAGAAGTGAAATGTTTGCTTACTCAATCTCCATTAGCAAACTATTCTCTCGATAACGATCTTATTAATACCATTCTCGAGATGTTCACCGATGAACATGCTCTCGATTACTCATCCCCACCATTATGGGATGATTATGATGATGACCTTTTTGATCATGAGACCGTTAATGATGATACTTATGATGATCCATTTGACTTCAAGGAAGAGAAAATCAAAGATTCTAAAATCTTGATTGATGAACTTGATCTTCCTGAATCAAATAATGTCCTTCCTTTTCTCGAGTGTGACTCGGTTTTCTATGAGGATTTTTCCGAGGTTGATGCTTTGCCTTCGACCAACAACGAGGACAAGGTATTTAATCCGGGTATACTCATTCATGAGAACCTCTTTGAAGTCACCAACTTTGCAACACCGGATAAGAATGTAAAGAAGACCACTAATTCTTCTTTAATTCTTGAGGATTTTAATCCTCCTCTTTATGAACTTCCTTTCCACAAAGAAGTTCCCGGGCTAGGAGCTTTACTCTCGTTTTCACCCGAAAATGAGGAAAAAGTCTACAACCCTGGGATTCTAACTTCTAAAAGAGTTCATACCTCTCTTCTCCCGAAATTATCTCATCGAGGCACTAAAGCTTTTAAAGTCACCAAATTTCTTGAAAGCCCAATGGAGATTTTTCCTTGCTCTCACCAAGAGGACATCCGAGTCTTGGATGTTCTGTGTCTCCACTTCTACCCCCCTTGACAAACTCAAGTATGGGGGATTGGGTCAAGCTTAGTGACCTAAAACAAGTGCTTCGTGGGTGGCAACCCATGCTTATCCTAGTATAATCGTAGTAGTAGTAGTATGGTAGTAATGAATAAGTGTTTTTTGTTGTTATGAAAAGGCTCGCCTTTTTCCTTTTCCGTGTTTTGTGTTTTGTTTGTAATTGTAATTGTACAGATGTCCCCGGATTTTTTGAGCCCTCCGTGCTAGCGGTTTTTTTGTCCTTCGATCACAAGAGCTTCAAAATCCTCAGCTTCATTTTGGGAATCCCGATATCCAAATCTTATCGACTAACGTTTATCTTTAAGCATACTTAATAAACGGCTTAGGATTTACGTAGAGACCCTTCTTAAAACATTGAGGACAATGTTTAGTCTTAGTATGGGGGGATCTTCGATTTGATTGTGCCTGCAGTCGTTGTTTTCGCGTAATCCCGTTTTTACTACAATAATTTTTAAAAAATACCAACCACAAAACAATATATGAAAAAAGATTTAAAATTCCAAAAATAAATAAGGTTTTTTTGTCCCACAATTATGACTTTCTTGCTGGTAGAAGAGAATAAATTTTGAACATCGGATCGAGCGTGTTGAGCTCTAGCTTGTTCCTTAACTTTTAGACTAAGCGTTCGCAAATCCTCGCGAAGAACGAAAAATGATAGTGTTAAGTAGAAGTTGGATTCTAAGCAAGGATTATTTGGAAATCTTAAGAGCTCATAAGTGTAATTTGTCGCTTTTTCTCCCATAAGATCTTAATCAGACTAATATTACGTGCTACTTTTGAAAATTAAACTTAAATCAACAATTTTTGAAAATTGAAATGTATCAATCTTAGTCTTAGTTCAAATGTATACTTAAATTTTCCAAAAAGAAGTATTTTCTATATATCGCAAAATAAAGTGAAAAAAAAATGAGAAAAAGAAAGGAAAAATGAAAAAAATAATGAATAAGGCAATTATATAAACCGTGGGCTAATAAAAGTTTACTGCCTCTTGCCGGCTCACAACCGATGTGACAGTTTTCTAAAAAAGGCCCATAGTAAGAATAATAATCCGAAGCCGATAAAAATTTGCCGCATCTTGCAGGCTCACAACTGATGTTGCAGCCTTATAAAAGGTCGAGGGTTACAATTGCATCATAGTTATGTTTAATGTTAAGTATGGTTTAATAAATATATGGAAAATCCTTTTTCTTAAATTTAAATATGCTTTTGAACTAAGACTATTTTATGATTACATTAATAAGATATGTCTAAACGAGAAGCCTAAGAGTTTTTGAAACCTAAGGTTCGTGAGTCCCGATACTAGTCTCTGTGAGGTGTCAAAAGCCTGATCACTTAGCCGATGAGGTTGGGATGTGCCAAGACGAAAGTCGCTACATGGGATGATCTCGCCTTTAAACTCAATATTCTCGGGTGAAACGTGAAGCATAGAATTTTGCATAATAAACGTTGATTCATGGTTGAAATTCGAAATAGCACAGTCACCTAAATATAATAATTGCCGGGAGTGAAAAGTTTACAAGTTACAAATATGAGTAGTGTTAGCATCTATACTTGTACTTAATAGTGATTTTGTTTTAAGCTTGGTTTGGAATAAGTGAAAAATCGGAGACGATGAATTTATCCGTTTTGGGGCATTTTAGATTGAAAAATGCGTCCTTATTCCAATGATACCCAAATGTTAAGAATGAAAGTCCAAATAATTAGTTAGATATTGCTATAAAGAAAAGGTAAAAACATGAGAAAAAAAAATACAAATATTAATTATGTTATGTTTAGAAGTAAATATAAAAAATGGTAAACATGGGGCTTTTCGAAGCTATTGATTCTTTATTTCCCCTTGATGAACACTTAGCTATATTTCAAGGTTATTAGTCGAGGGGGATCAAGATTCTTAGTTTTCGTAAGTACTTACTTCATAGCATTGCGTGAGGACACGCAATAGTTAAGTATGGGGGATTTTGGTATGTGCTTAATTACACATACCCTTTTTCCATTAAAACTGGACTTAAATGACCAAAAACGTGCCAAAAATACCTTGTATTTGTATGTTTTCATTTATATTGTGCAGGAAATGGATATCCAACAAAAGGACGAAAAATCAAGCAAAAACGGACAAAACCAAGCACGGAATGGAAAAGCGTGGAAAAGCCAAAGTCAAATCAAAGTAAAAGTCAACCAAAGTCAAAGTCAACCCCATGAAAAGACAAAGTCAAATCGAAGCCAAAGTCAACAAAAGTCAACCAAATGGTCAACTAAGAAAAGTCAAAGTCAAACCAGAAGCCAAAATCGAAGAATAATTAATGGGCCCACCCGAACCCATCGAATGGGCCAGATAAGCCCATTAGTATATTTAAAGAAGACTTAAAACCCATTTTTTATTCCAAAAGCCTAAAACCCCTAAATACCCTATGCGGCCCAAAACCAAAATCAATACCAAGGCCCCAAACCCCATTAATTCCCCCCCCCCTGTAACAACTTAACACCCCAATACCTAAATCTGTTAAATATTTTATTCACTTCAAGACCACCACTTGCAATTACACCAAAAAAAAAAATTAACCCTCAAGGGCATAAACTGCCAATGCCCAAACTTCATATACACTACAAGGACTTAAAATGAAATAACTTAAATCAAGTGGAGGGACTAAAGCTGTCACATTTTTAAACTTGTGCCCTGCCAGAAACAAACAGAGTATTGAACAAACACTTCCCGCCAAAACCTTGTTAGTACTATTCACTGTCGTTTTCACCTTGAAACCTGCAACTACACAACAAAACCCTCAACCCCACTCTCCCTCACCTCACAAACCAACAAGAGGATAAGCTGGCAATCCCTTGTATGCCTATTGGCTAATGAAATTGAAGGCTGTGATGACTTTGTTTTGGCTCCAAATAAAATAAATGGCTAAGATCACTTTGTATTACCCTCTCAACACAAGAAGCACAAAACCAACGAATTCTGTGCCTATGAAGAAACACAAGCCTGGAAGACTAGTTTAGTATAAATAGATCCTTATGTATCTTAGATTAGTGTGTCGAATTTTTGTATCAAGACAAAAGCTTGTAACAAGGTTTGTACATCTTAAATATATGATATTTTTAATTACTGTCTAATAAAATTTCAGTCATATTACTTCCTTGTCATTTTAAATTCTTGTTTTTAAAATTATTGCAAATTACTGTTTTCATCTACATATCTTGTCATTTAATCTTTTTGTCTTTGAATACCTGTTTGTTAAGCTTATTTATAAGCTTTTAAGTTGTTAAAAAAAAGCCTTTTTTGTAAAGCTCATTTTAAAGTCTGCCAAGTGTTCTAAACCCTTAAGGGGGTGTTTGGGTTAACTTTTGAAAATGGGTCAAATTGGGTTAAAGACCCATTGGGTCACTTGGTAATCTTTGTCAAACTTTATTGAGTTAATTTGAATCTATTTTTTTATTGTTTTTATAGTTTTTAAAACTGTTTTTAAGATTGTCTAAAAGCTTCTTTGAAACTGATATGACAAATCAATTTTAAAAAGCTTATTTGATGAGTCTCTTGAAACCAAGTTTTAAGACTAGTTTTTAGTGTCCTTTTAAGTGTATAATGCATTGGTTAGTTTTTCTTTGAGTCAACTTTTACTTTGCTCAAACCTGTCCAAAACTCAAAATTTTCACTTTTAAAGTCCTTTTTTTCAAATCAATTTATCCGATGGTTTAAATAGGTTTTCACTTATAATTTTTTGCATACAAGCTCTCTAGGAGCTTAACCCCATCTGTTTGGACTTTACTTTGCATTTTGAGCTTATCTTGTAGCTTATTCTCTGGCCTGCACTAACTCCCTTTTTCTTTCCAAAAACTCCACTGGTGCTAACAGCCTAGTTTACAAGCCCTTTTCCCTACTTATTTGTTTTCCAAATTTCTAGATTTTTGCAGTTTTAGGAAGCTCATAAGCTGAGCTATAAGCCCTAGCAGTTTTAAGCCTCAAGGAGTCCCTTAGAGTGCTAAATTTAAGCCCCTAAGTGCCAATTTGGACTGTTTGCTTGAAGTTTGTGACTTATAGCTTACCATTTGGTTTTCTGGCTTTTCTGTCTATTCTTTTAAACTTATTTATTGTTAGGATTGCTTATTAGGTTTAGGGTCCCTTATGTTTTAGCTTATCTTTTATTTTGGTTAGCTTAATTTGCCTTTTAAGCCAACAGTTTAGCTTAGTTTAGTCATTAGTTTTAAAAATATAGAGTAGCTCTTAGTTGTTTCCTTAAGGTAATTTTTACGTTCTTTTATCTTTGTATTTGTTTATTATTAGCTTATTAGGATTTATGGTCTTTTTGCCTTAGCCTAGTTTCTTTTGCCATAGCTTATTTAGCTTAAAAACCAACCCAACAGTTAGGCTGCTTTAGTTCTTTAGTGTAAAAGTGCTTGCTGCCTTCTTTTGATTGCTTATTTTCCCAGCTTATTGTGAGTTTTGAAAAAAGTTCCTTTTTTAAATTTGCTTAATTTTGTGTCCTTTATAAGTTTTAAAAAAAGTTTTTATAAAAAGAGAGAGGCCCAGGCTCGAACCCTGGACCTCCCCCTTTATAACAAACGTCCCACACTCACACCCTCATAACCATTGTGCTTCAATAGCTCATCCAGCTATTGTTGCACAATTAATTCTCTTATACCCTTTTTTAGCCCATAAGCTGTTTTTGGCTTAATTCACTTAGGAAAAATAGAAATACTTTTGTAGGGTCTTTTTTGTAAAATTTTGTTTTTTAAAGCTCGGGTTTTGGGCCCCGTTCTTGTTTTCTTCGTTTTTCAACTTTAAACATTCTCGTTTTAGGATTTTCTTTAAAATTTCTTTTAATTTAGTAATTTAGGATTATTAACTTTAAAAAAAATCATTTAGGGTTAAATTTTTGATAATTTAGTTTTTTTTACTCGCGTTTTTACTTTCCCGTCTAAGTTTTAGGTTTAAATCATTCTAGCTTTCGTTCCTAGGTTTTCTTTAATCGTTTTTGCATTTTAATTAGAAAAACCAAATCCAAATCTTTTTCATTCAAACATCAAATATCAAACCGACCTTCGACTTTCCAATTCACTCCTCGTTGGGACTACGACCCGGGAACATCATATACTACTTTCGGTTTCATTGATTTTCTTGATAATTATCCTTATTATATATATATAAGTATTATATATTTATTTATATAAAAAGGGTTAATCAAAAGGTAATCAATAATTTATCATATTCATTGTCTAAATCTAAATCATCAATTGATGAGTTTTCATCACTAAAGTACGAAGATTCGGAACATACCTCATTTGGTGCTTGAGGTACAAGACATGTCTCGTCTTGGATCTTTTCATCATCTTCTTCACCACTATCGCTCCAAGAACCTCCAGCAAATGCTCTTTGGTTCTTGTATATCGGTGGCTTTGGACATTCTCCAATAAGATGATTTGGATCTCCACATCTAAAGCACTTCCTTTCACTTTTGCCATTTTTGTCGTCTTAGTTTCTTTGAAAGGTCTTTTTGTCGTTCCGAGGTTGTCTCACAAATCTACCTCTTCTCTTAAAGAACTTCTTGAAGTCTCTTACCGCCATGGCGTACTCTTCGTCTTCACTACCGAAAGTCAAACACTCTTTATTACTAGATTCTTTCTTAGCCTTTAAAGCAAGAGATATCCTTTCAACTTTTTCTTTGACTATTTCAGAATCTTTCTTGATGATCATCTCATGGACTTTGAGGTTTCCAATAAGCTCATCAAGAGATAGTGATGTTAAGTCTTTTGACTCTTTAATTGTTGTGACCTTTGCTCTCCATTTAGGATGTAGAGCCTTGAGAAACTTCCTTACGTAGTTCTTACTAGAGTAACCTTCATCAAGAGCTTTAAGACTAGTAATAATAGTATTAAATCTAGCAAAAGCACTATCTATAGATTCGTCTTTTGAAATGACAAATTGTTCATATTGTTGAACCAAAAGGTCGATCTTATTATCTTTGACTTGGCTATTACCTTGATGGGTGATTAACAAAGTTTTCCAAATTTCTTTTTCCGTATTACACATGAAAATTCGTTCATATTCTTTTCTAGGCAAAGCATTGTAAATAACCATTTTGGGTTCATTATTTTTCACAAGCCTTCTTTTAAGATCATCAGTTTGTTTTTCAAAATGGACAACCTCATCAAGTTTGGTTTCTGGATTTTAAATAATGGGTTGAAAATCACCATTGGTAATAACATGCCAAAGATCAAGATCTTTTGATTTAACATATGTTTTGAATCTATTTTTCTAATAGATAAAACTATCGCTTTCAAAAAGTGGTGGTCTTTGCATAGATTGCCCCTTTTTAGGTTCCTTAACTAGATTTTGGTCGGAATCCATAGACACGATCCAACTTAAATATAATATCTTTTAAAAATCTTAGTGACCTTCTCCTGATATCAATATCGAAACTAGAAGGGGGGGGGGGTTGAATTAGTTTTAACATGTTAAAATCTGACCCGGTTAAAAGTTGTTGCTTATAAAATGTTTGATTCGATTATATGCAATCAATCAATAATATAAATCACAACAAAAACTATCTAATGTAATAAACTAAATGAACAATAATAATATAAAGGGATAAGGAAAGAAACGATCAAACCAAGACACCGAGATTTATAGTGGTTTAGAAACGAAGCACCTCTTCGTTCCTACTCCACTCCCTGAGTACTCCACTCGAGATTTCACTATGTCAACAAGCTCCCTTTAGGCAGAGAAAACCATTTACATGTCGCTTACTTTCTTTTCCGACACTAAGCTAGATGTCGAGTCCTAATCTTAGCTAGAACCAATCTCAGACTTCACTAAGTATTTACACACTCACAAGATATATATACCCTTGGATTGACACACAATCTAAATCACACCAATACACAATTTACACACTTGGATCTATACACAATCCAATTTACACAACAACAGTAAATATGTGTAATGAAGATTTGTGATCTTGAGGAGGAAGAGAGAGATTACTTGATAACAATTCGTATATAGAAGAATACGATTGTTCTTCACTTACACTTGATTAGAAGAAGAATAAGAAGGGAGGAAGAAAGAATTAATCACTTGAAACAAGATCAAGGTATGTTATGATCAGAGATATGTTTTTAGAAGAAAGGAAAAGAGAAGAGAGAAAACTAGATCTGATAGAATTTTTGGCAAGAGGAAGTCAGTTTTTGAAATAGGGTGGCCCAGTATTTATAGAGGACAAAAAAATGGCGGTCCCTTATATATAAGGGGGTCGCCGACCCTATAAGGGGGCCGTCGCTAGACTCCGCTCCAATTTTTGTCCTTTTGTGGTGAAGGTTGTATCTGTTATGGAACCTTCCATTTTGGGGGGAAAATTTGAAATTCAAATTTTATGTTTTTAATAAAACATTTCTTTTAATGAATAAATAATTTGTTTTTATATTTTTATAAAAACATTTATATGGAAGTATAAGATTTAAGAAAAATTATTTTCTTGATCACTAATCATGTATAATGATTTGTTTATCCATACCTTAAGTGATTAATCCTAGAAATAGAATTTTATGATTAATAATTTATATACGTTTAATTTTATGGTAAACGTTTTCACATTTTGTTATTATCAAAACATTGAGAGGTCAAAAAATATAAATAACGTTTTTGGACATTATTTGTATTAACAGGTGTAATAAAGGTTCTGCCTCCCAAGACTGCAGAAGAAATTTTAGCCAGAGAAAGAGAAAGAAAAGCAAGGACCACCTTACTTATG
>BQNB010021498.1:7532-57144 GCA_026074375.1 Tanacetum coccineum
AGGTGAACGCTAATGCATTAAATAGATCTATTGGGTTTGACAACCCCGTCCGGGGTCTGAATCCTTGTGACCACCCTGTCAAACAGACATTTTGTATTTAGAAAGTAGTAGGTATATGACAATAATACCTTGTTTTTGGGCACACTAACATATGAAATGCCATATGTATTGTTAACGTTCGGTGTCATGAGCTTATTGCTTGAAAGAAAAGAAGTTGCTATATATTGCATTCGTTGCTTTCTTTTCCCGAGAACTAATTATGTGTTCAAAGATTATTGCTTATTAATTTTTTAAACCCTATGAATTTCACTCAACATTGTTGTTGACGTTTTAAACATGTTTTATCCTAGGTAACCAAGGATGAAGACAACGATGGCGTAGAGGTGTCGTGCGTGTGATGGATTTGATGAAAGACTATTTGTGTGTTCCTTCTTTAAAAAACAATGTCTTTATTTTGAAACAATAGTTTTTCAAATGTTGTAATGGTTGTGGTTGCGATTCTGTGGGGACCTAAATGCGTTTTTAACTCTGATTAATAATGGAACACATGTTTGTTTAACATCTCTTTTGGGTCATTTTCTATTCTCTTGGTGAATGGTGCTATTTAGTAACATCCAAATTGCTAATTCCGTTGCGCAATCCAATGTCCGTTGGATGAGGGTGTTACAAATAGAGTGTCCCAGTCAATTCTCAACCCTTCATAAATATACGAAAGATTTAATTGCATAAATCATCCCTGTGGTTTGTCGGGCTTAACGAAATCGGTCCCTATAACTTTATTTTAACGGATCCTCTCCCTGTGGTTTTGACCTGTTTCGGGTTTGGTCCCTTGACTAATTTTTCCGTTTGTTTGACCGTCAATCCATGCCCAACTAGGTAAAATGACTAAATTACCCTCATTTATCTAAAAAAAGTAAAACACCATCTTTTAGCAAAACAAAATCCATACAAATCCACCATTTTTTCCTGCATCTTATAATATTTTCTAATAAAAAACATACAAAAGTGATCAAAGTTTGAATGCATAGAACCAGATCTAAAACACATTAATATCTATATTCTATATATTATAAAAGACAATCTTCGGGGCTGTTACTTCATAGATGCAATAACACAAGAAATATATAGAATCGACAAAATCGTTTCAAAACTATACATTGATTTAACAAATATTGATAAAAAAACAAATCCCCGAAGCTTTTAACTTGTTCCTTAATTATTATTACAAAGAACTGGGTTCACATGAACACATGAGTTTCCCAAAACAGAATACAACCATATCTTTAAGCATGACCTTCCCAAACAAAATCACCGAATGATCCTTGCCCTTATGCTTACTGAGCTCCTGAAAAACATTGCTTTTAAAACGTCAACAATAAGTTGTGAACTCATAGGTTTGATAAATCATAATATGCAGGACACACACTTTCTTCCCCACGTGATAATGCAACACATGCAGACATCCACAAAACCAGATACATTTTCCAAGCTCATGACACTGAAGTTCGACAATCTTTCTTGCAATAATATATATTGCAATTTCTTTCTGCCACGCTTAGTGTTTAACCCTAACAGCCCCAAATTCTACATGCAAATATGCCGTGTCTTGTGATAGCTAGTCACATCCAAACGGGGAGGTCGTTTCCCCAAATAGATCTATTCAAACATTTCGCAGCTCACAAAATAATTAACAACTACATCCTATTCAATTGACAGTCCCATAGATCAAGGGGCCACCAACTTGGTATCGCTACTTAGGAAACAGGTAATACAATATAAAAATATCCACTTGCGTCCAATTTATAAAACAAAGCATGTTTCTACCCCATAGTTATAAATCATTGAAATCGTAAAAATGTGGGGCTATGAACTCACCTTGAGTTCTGATAATCCAAATATCACAGATAAAGCGTCACGTAAAAGATCGAATGCAACCTAAATTATCATAGGTCGTATAAGTACCATGTACTTCGATTAACCAAAATCATATATTCCTATATAGCTCATCATACTATCGTTCGGGCTATCATAATTTAAGAGGTCATGTAGTGAACGTATGAGGAGCTAGGACACTTTAAATCGTAAATCCAGCAACTCGTCGATACGCCACCCCAAGAAGAGGCCTCATTAATGAAACTCCAAGTAATATAGTATTTGATAACCTCTTATAATTCTTATATAGTATCAATCACCAACTAATGGTTTTGGTAAAATTACGTTTAATTAGTTAAAACGTTTATAATTATCGTTTTTGTAAAACTAGCATAACTTTCGCGTTTTAAGCCCGATTGTAACAATTTCCTAATGCCCAACGCTTCGGTATTAAAGACGAGTTATCATAATGTTACATTTTTCAAAAAACTTTGGACCTTCTGGTGAACAGTAACTTTTACTGTTCACACCAGACCCTAATTTATTTTTATCGTTCTCGTTATCGTAAAACCCGTAAACGTCGTATTTTATTCATTATAGCTCCGTTTTTAGCGATTCTTTCGAGCATGTTCTCGTAATTGAAAGTTTTATTGATTTATGAAGTTTAAAAATATAAAAGTTTCTGTCATGAAAGTAATTTTTATAAAATAGTTTTATAACCACCCGGTATTAACGTAACTCTATTTATCGTATCTTTTTTCATTATAAGCGTTTTTCAAATTCTCTACATATTTTGGAAACATCATGAGGTGTACTATCTTTCTAATACATAATATGGATGTTTTCAAAGTTGATGCCCAAAACAGGTCCCATTGAAATAAAATAGGTACACTCAAACTTTGTTTTTAACAACTTACTTCTATAACTTTTCAACTAAATAATGTACCACAATTCCTTTATTAACTCATAATAAACTTAGTCATATATAATTATATATTTCCAAGATCACAAGTTCATATGAAAAAGTGTTTTTAAAAATCATAATCACAAGTAAGAATCCCTTTACATGTTCAAAAGTCTAAAGGTATTTCACTACAATCAATCATATATATACATAAAAGGAAAAAGTTAAAGACATAAAGGTTTATAGATAACACTCAAAGTGATGTATGATGATGAGAAATACAATCAAAACCCTTGTTTAGATTTTTAAACCATGCTGCACTCTTGAAAACCCTAGTTTTTATTTGGAGTTGTGGTGGAGGTGTGTTGGTCTTAGAAAACCCTAATCTTGCAAATCTTGCTTCAATACTTGTTGTTGATACAAAAGTTAGACGATTCTTGATTAGGTCCGAATTAGGTGTAATACGGATCTGTTAGGCTCCGATTCCTGTATCAATTAAGTCCATTGATGTATGAGACCTGCGCCACGAAGAAAACAAAGCACCGTTGAGGCTTAACCGTGGGATTGTCCCCTACCACCGATTATCTCGCCGGCGTGAGAGTAAGTAATCGGTTTAGGTTTTTAGTAGACAGTTAGTGTTATGAGTGCCGTACCTTAGATGAGCAGCGTAGGTGGCTCTTTATTACTCACCAACCCAATGGACGTTTGTCCCCATTAATTAGGTAGAACCGAGAGGTTCCCACCGTTATTTAGTAACTAGTTATGCCCACTCATGATTATGACTCGTTTCTCAACGGGTATTCTAGATACCTCGCACGGTGTGCGCGAGTTGGCCTCATGGCCTAAATCTTCGTCGTGGATAGCCCAATCATCTATATTCATATTTGGCCTTCCCCAGTGAGGTAGTACCTATTTGGCCTTGGGAGCCTCTTCTGATGTCGCGCGGGGGGCCTCTCATCTGTGGGGGACCTTAGGGGTATAAGTTTACTGGGTTTCGGTGTCGGGTGCATGACCCGAATTGGACTATACTGGGACCCGACACTAAGAACACTGCAAATCTAGAATGACAAGCAAGGAAACCTTTAACCCAGCGACTCCGCAGGCGAAGAAGCAGAGCCGACCAAACCTCTATACAGATCTCTAAGCAGCCCTCTGAAGTGCCATGAGTGCGCCGTATGATCTGGTCTTCACAGCGATGGGACCGCCCCTGGGGACATACCCATACAACCACCTACAATCCAAGCACGAAGGTCTACAGCGAGCTACTTTCACCACCCCTCCCCAAAACCGGTGCCAGGGAACGATTACCACCGAGCCCGCCACCCCACCCAACCACGAGTCGAAACAAGGGTCCCGTTGTAAGGGCTTGACAACCTCACACTGAAGGGGTCGCGTCTGAACTGCGCCAGTGTGATTCGATCTCAAAAACTACGAGACTTGGGTCGCTCCTCATGCAAGAGGAAACAAAAAAAGATCAAAGCCAGAGCCTACAGGCCCGACTTAACTTCGGCTTTGGAGGACGAATATCTCCACCCCGCGCCACCAAAAGGAAAGGCCGGAAAGGATGACCGCGACCTCCAGTATTCGGTAGAATCGAAAGAAAGTTTCGGGTACTCGAAACGCTAACTTGGCAGAACTTGGACACTCATAGAAAACATGACCGGGCGCATCAGCAACCGTGATAGTCTGGGCTAGTCTGCAGATGTCCAAGCAGGCTTGGACAAAGGCGCTCCCCGAGTGAAAGTCCTCCAAGTTCGGACTCCGAGGACAATCGGTGCAAGCGCCGCAGAAGAGTTAGCTCGTCCTCAGAAGACTCCTCAACAACGAGGAACGCAAAAATTGGGACACTAGAAATCAAGAACAAATAGTCCCGAAGATGACGAAAGAACGATATGTCCCGTCCATGGCGTCGCCAAAAGGTCGACGCATTTACGCGGCGCATTAGCGATTTCTCGGAGGATAAGAAAAGGCGCATGCCTGCTAACGTAAAAACTTATGATGGGACAGGTGATCCTGACGACCATCTAAAAATCTTCGAATCGGCGGCCACTATTAAAAACTGGCCACAACCCTGTGGGGCCAACATGTCAATTCCACTGTTGTAGGAAACGCACGGAACGGGTTCAGCAAACTACCACACCAGAAGCATGATGGTTTTGAAGAGTTGTGAAGGGCATATCCGCTTAAATTTTACACTCAAAGGAAAAGTGTGCCAAAACCTGTCGAGCTTTCCATGGGTGAAACAGCGACCAGGGGATTCCACAGAGCGCCTACCGTAAGCGCTATAGAGGACCGAATGCAGACATGGCAAGGCGTGCCCCGAAATTCCTCAAGATCTCCGCCGGGTTTATGAAATGGAATAAATAAACCCCCAGAACGTTAACCAAAAGGGTTGAATGATAGGGTTCCCCACACCTTTGATGAGTTTTAATGAAACTCGGCACAAGGTCCTTCATTCAAGAGAAGCCGCCGCCAACGGACAGCAGAAAAGGCTACTCAAACAACAGGTCACAGGAACAGCTAGGAGACAAATCCATACTAGAGTAGCAGATCGCAACAATAGCTACCCTCAGCGGTGCAGAGGGGCGGGGGGCCGGGGGAACGACAAGTACCAACCCACTTAAATGACCCCAAAGGAGATACTCCGCAACAAAGGAGCAAAACTTCCCAAGACCGACCACCAATGCACACGTCCATCAGAGCAAACGCGTGGGGAACGGATACTGTGAGTATCATAGGCATAAGGGCATACTATACCAATGAGTTGGCGTCTCCAGCTGCGCCAGCTAATTGACAAATTGGTATAAGGCAGATGGATCACCTTGGTGATAGACATCAAGGAAGGGGAAAGATAAACAAAGAGCGGAGCAAGAAAGAATGCACCTGAGAACAAGGCTGACACATCTATTATGGTGCAGTCATGGCAAAAAGCGAAAAACGAAGCAAAAGTCAGCCAAAATTTCAGCATGGACGTGGCATCTCTTTTTCCCCACTTTAAAAAAATAACATGCAGACGAACGCAGTGGTGGAGCCACTCCATCGTAATAAATGCAGCGGGTCCAGACATCCACCGCATGTTCATTGATGGAAGGAGCATCTGACAGACATACTGTACGAACATTTGCTTCCAAGACTGCGCCCTGAAGTAAAAAGACAGTTAAACCCCGGCCCAGACGTTGTTTGACTGGCTTTCACGGGTGAAAAGATATGGCCCCCATGGGCAAATAACGATTACCGGTTATGGTTGGCAATAAGAGCACTCCATAACACAGCCTTGGATGAATTTTAGGGTGATCAGAACACCATTGCATACAATGGCATTATTGGAAAGACATAGATATCAGCGATACGCGCGGGGTCCCATCCACGGCCCACGGGATGCTAAAATTTCCCCGTCGACGCGAAATGGTCACCTAATCTACATCACCGCCGCACTCGCCTAAAGAAATGCAACACAGTCCCAATGTGACGTGACGCAGAACTCCCCCAGGAGACAGCAACCAAAACAATGATAAACTTGAAGGTCGCGATTCATGCCGATTACCCGGAGCAAAGAATCTCGATCGGTGGGTCGCTGTCTGAAACGGGTGTAGGGCGGTCTGTGTGCGCACTCTGCAAAGAAACCTCGCTATCTTTTGCATGGGGAACCAATAACACATGACTGTTTTGCCACGATCGATCACATAACACAAGTTGAAAACCTACAAGGAATAACTCCCTAGAAAGGCAGAAAATACGCGGCACGCTCCAGAGCAACGCTAAGGCCATTCTGGAGTAATTACAGTAAACTCGTGGAGGCAGGTATCATGCGAGAAGTCTATTACCATGACTGGCTCTCCAACCCACTTATGTGCAAAAGAGAGCGATGGAAGCGTGGCGGATGTGCGTGGACATCACTGACCTTAACAAAGCATTTCCACAGATGCTAATCCCACTATAACTACCCGGGAGATAGACTGGAAAGTGGAGTCCTTATGCGGATACCCCTTCAAGTGCTTCTTGGACGCATACAAGGTGGTATCACCAAATCCAAGAATGGCTAAGGATGACGAGGAAAAGACAGCCTTTTCCACACAAGCCAAGGTTGTCTATTGCCTATACAAAGATGCCTGTTGGCCTAAAAATGCGGGTGCCACCATATCCAGCGACTGTAAGATAACGCGTTTTGAGGGCAAGTGGGCCGCAACCTGGAATCTAGTCGAGGACCTTGTTATAAAGAGCCACACCGAAACGAGTGGTGCGCGACATTGTAGAAACTTTCAGTGCAGCTGCGAAAAATCAATATGAAAGCGAAGATCCTAAAAAATGCACTTTTGGGGCTACAGAAGGCAATTTTCCTCGGATACTTGATGAGAACCTGACGGCATCAATCCGGTCCAGAAAAATACCAAAAGCGTCATCCAACATCCTTCACCGCGCAAGATGAAAGAAGTCCATCGTTAAATGGAAGTTTTAGCCGGTTTGAAACAAGTTCTATCCAAGTCAGCAGACAAGTCACTCCCCTTGTTATCAAAACACTCAAGAAGTGTAAACGAAGAAGGGGAGACTTTCCGTTTGGACTACAGAAAGTAAAGAAGCTTTCACGCACTCAAGCAGCATATATAGTGCACTTCCGACGCTAGTCGCACCCCGACATGGGGAGGAGTTGAATTATGTATTTATCCCTGACGCATGGGGCAATTAGCGCCGTGCTACTTGACAGATAGGGACTACCGTACAAATAACACGGTAAACTTCATAAGCAAAGCACTCAAGAAACGAGATCAACTATAAGCGAAATGGAGAAGCTTGATCCTGCGAGTTTATTGCCCCGCCAAAAGATTGCAGCAGTCATATTTCCAGAGTCGCACCCGATAGTGGTAGCTCACAGATCAGCCCACAAACCGCAGGTTATCTCTAACCTATGCGTCGGGGCGATTGCAAAAGTGGAGCGTGTAGCTAGGGGTGCATAACATCTCTATTAGACTCACGCACGCGCAGTGAAAGGACAGATACTGGCGGATTTTCTCATCGAAAAACCAGAAACCGATGTTGTAACTACCCAGAGCGAAGTAAAACTCCAGGCACCATGGATCTTATTCACGGATGGATCGTCATGCGTGGACGGGTCGGGCGCAGGCCTCATCCCCCACTTAACACCGGAAGAAAGGAATTCACGTACCGCACTATTCCGATTTCTGAAATCCCAACGCCACGAACAACGAGGCGGAGTACGAAGCCCTAATTGCGGGACTACGCATTGCAGCTCGAATGGGTGTACGTAACCTAGAAGCAAATGTGGACTCCCGTTTAGTAGCCAACCATGTGTTGGGCGAATATGTGGCTAAAGAAGACAAACATGATTCAATATACCCTCGACAATACAAGTCGCTAAGACCAGGGCCTTTTGTAGATTCATCACCCGTTAGCAAGTCCTATAGGTGACAACAAAAAAGCGGAGGCCTTTATGTAAGCTCGCATCCCCACGAAGCTACGTCGCACCGATCCAAAGCAGGTGTTGGTCAAAATCTTGAAGAACAAATCCATCTCGGAGATGGAGATATCTACGGTGATAGAAGAGCAGATCCTACGGGGGGGGGGATGGGGGAGGGGGGGACGCCGCGGGTGGGGACGTGCGGGGTAGGATGGGGGGTTGCTAGGGATCGTGGGTTGACGCGCACCTCAGGAACTAAAGGATGCCCGGCGAAACCCGCACGGCGAGAATTCGAACTTCGAAATGGTGTCCTCTATCGACGTTCGTTCCTACAACCAGGCTCCATGCGTCGGACCTATTCAGGCAGACTATGTGCTCCGCGAGATTCATGCGGGTTCATGCAGTATGCACTCAGGACCACGATCTGTAGTAGCAAGAGCCTTACGGTCTGGGTACTACTGGCCCACCATGCACCGCGACGCGCGCGACATGATAAAGAAATGCAATGATTGCCAAGTACATAGACCAATCCCGCGCCAACCACAACAGGAGCTAACACCCATCACCTCACCATGGCCATTCCACAAGTGGGGTATCGACATCGCTGGTCCCTTCCCTGTTGCAGCGGGAGGATTGAAATTCCTTATCGTGGCTATAGACTACTTTACTAAATGGATCGAGGCGAAAGCGGTCGCCACAATCACAGGGAATCAGTAAAACGATTTGTTTGGGATAACATTGTGTGCCGTTTTGGATTACCTGGAGAACTAGGTATTCGGAAAATGGAAACAATTCTGTGATAAAACCCTTCATAGACTGTGCGCGAGATTAACATTATCACAGCGTTTTGCGTCGGTTAAACACCCACAAACCAATGGTTTGGTTGAGTGCGCAAATCAAAGTCTAGGAGAAGGAATCAATAGCGCGCCGGATAGACAGAAAGGTCAGGTGGGTAGAGATTGATCACCTGACTTGTGGCACTAACAAACGATAAAAGTTAGCACAAGGGACACTCCCTTCTCTCTTGTCTATGGGACGGAAGCCGTTATACTAATCGAAATCGGAATGCTAACCATTCGTATCGCGGAGGTGCAATAGTCAGCAACCAATACCGACGAGCGACGTATAGACTTGGACGATATTGAGGAAAGGCGCAACAAGCAAGCCATACGTGGAGGCAAAAAGCAAAGGTTAAAAATGAAGGGATAACTACGGACGCAAAAGTTCGAGAGTCTCATTAGACCAGGGGACTTCGTGTATCGTAGCTACGACCAAGCCACGCGGAAGACACAGAACGCTGGGGAGGACCAAAGTGGAAGGACCCCTACGAGTTACTGAAGCACTGAAAAAGAGCAGACAAAGCTGCGTGACATGGAGGGGTTGAGTTGCCCCGCACGTGGAATAACTCAATCTCCAGAAATGCGATATCTTTAGGGAAGGTGCCTCACTGGGTATAATGATCTCGGTACTTATTTTGTTTTTTTTAATACAAATGTTTTAGTTGTTGCAATATGATTGAAATGTCGCGGATTCTAGCTAACTCCGCGACACAATTCACTATACAGCTTATTGAGAGTATCTATTTATGTATCGATTATTGTTGTTACATTAATTCTGTGCCTACGCGGCGTGCATGCACCTAATAACCTCCCGATGGGAAAAAGGATTGAGTAAGCCTAATAAATGAATCGTTGAGTAAGAAGGGTAGTGGCAAACCAATCAACATTGGATCAGGAATCCCTGTTAAACACATTTGTCCTCAAGACGTTGGAGTAAGTTTAAAGGCGCAGTTCTACGATGGTTGCGCAGCAGCAGCGCACAACGTTGCCACGTTTAAGCAAATTAAGAGTCAAAACTTTGAGGGGCTTCTAGATATAGTATTCGCGGTACGCCGGCATGTATTGTAATGTCAACCCAGTACATATAAACTTAGCATAATATCGCAGTCCCTGAACTTTGTAAGTGGTGGACTATTTTCACAACAGTTTTGACAATAGCACATCACAAACAAGTCTTTCATGCAAAAGGCACTAATTGTAGCACAAACTTATTGTCAACTTTTATAACTAATATTGTGTGCGTACAATCGCACAAGCTACAACAACAAACGACCCATACTATGGGTCCAAAAGGATAGCTTTTACAAAAGAACCATGAGTTTGTTTACACAAAATTTGCCAACATACACAACAACGATAAGTTCGCACAAGGAAGAAAGCCTAGATACTGTGACAACGACTTCTCTCTGAACTGCCAACTTGTACAAGCATCTCCAGCCTCCCAAGCTTCCCCAGAAAAGTTCACTACTTTAGGTGGACAACAGTCCGCCACGCTAACTGGTACTCCAATCAGAACGGGGATGTCGCTGCACCACACCAGCATAATTGCCTTGCCCGTTCACTGCACCCCCTTCTTCGTGGCAAGCTTATGGCGTGGCCTCTAAAGACTCCTTCAACGAATCTCCTTCTCAAGTGCATAAGGATGTAAGGATGTCACGCCGGACAGGCAAAGATAGGAACCCTATGGCATTGGCGCCACTCGCTTGAGGAAAAGTATTCAGGATGAGGCCTCAGCCCCTCGGTGCATGCCTAGCCAAGGTTAAAACCGCCGTACCATTATCCACACCTATAGGGTACATCCTGGTCACAGCTCCAGCCTGTGCAATCAGAAGGCAGCTCTAAGACCATTTCATCGCCTCCCTCGCAGCAACAATGCTCCCATATGCATTAGTGATTATATCCAGTACCTAGCGCTGCAAGGCACTGGTCAGCAACTTCTTTTCCATGCAGCTCACTCAACCGCATTCCGCTTACCACGTGCCAATGCACACTTCACAACATCCCCAAAGGACTGCTTGACCTCCTGAGATTCCAAAGCGCTCATGGCAGCAAGGCGCATACCATGGCTTATGAGCCACCTGCGCTCAGCAATAGCGGACAACATGTGAGGGTAAAGCTCCTCATTATACTCAATGCTGAGTTTGCGTAACTTCTCCTCCTGCTTCTCCAACAGCTCCTCCACTCTCTGGTGAAACTCATCCAGCCCAGCAAAATGGTTGTTCTTACCCCCTTCCATAATACTGGGTGGCGACAGGCGCCGAGGGGTACAACTGGTAGGGGCCATTGGGTGTTAATGGGGGGGGGGGGGGGGGGGGTGTGGGGGGGGGGGGGGGGGGTGGGCCGCGAGCAGTCGTGCGCTCTTAGTTGCTCCCTACTACCTTGACAAGCAGTGCCATTTTTTCCTCGGCAAGCTTCTGTGCATAAGACCTTGAAAACTCTGCCTCAGCCTGCGCATCTGCCAACTGTGTCTTCAGCAGCAGAATCTCTTCATCCTTCTATACACTCTGGCTGCGTTCACTAGAAAACCTTGCTCTCAGCTACGCCACCAGCGCGGTTTGCCGCGCAGTGACCATATCAAACTCCTCCATAAGCTGATCCACTGGCATACCCTCAAACGCCTTGGGACCTGTCTCCTGATCCCTCCTTGATATGTCATCAGCAGTCAAGGGACTAGTCTGGGGTGAGGACTGTACAGCATGCATCACCGGCGCAGAGGAATCGCTAGTAGCCTCGACACTGCGCACAAATAGCAAACAACCAACCAATTATGCAGATTCCACATTACTTTATTATGATTGCGTACAATAAACACTATTACTGGACGGACATAGAGGCTAAATTACTTACTTGGGGGGAGGAGTCTCGGTCACCTCCTTAGCAGCAAGCGTGGGTGGCGCATCCGGGGTTTCCTCCTCAGTCGATGTACTACCACCTAGACTGACATGACGCACCCTCTTTGACGTGCCCGCGCCATCATCACTGGTGGCCCTCTTGCGTTTCAACCCAGAGTCAACTTCTCCAGCCTCACTTTCAGCCCCTGCTACATCAGCATCCTCTGAAGAACCAACGCTTGTTGCGTCTAGCCTGGGGGGCTCCACAGTTGCACCTGGTACACTGCGCAGTGGTGTGGGTGCTAATACATCAGTACTCTCAACCTCTGGTTGCTCCAGCACAAGTTCCATTGTGCGCCCTGCAGTACTTTCCAACAGCGGCTCCTCACCATCTCTTAAAGGGCGCACCCCCTCGGTCACCAGCTTGGGCTTACTCAAATGAACCACGCTAAACAAATCCATTTCTGCGCAACACAAAACGAAAACAAAAAACAAATGGTTACATAAGCTTAAATAAGAAAGAGCGCTTACACTACTAAGCGAGGGAGAAGGAAGGACAAGCACCCACCCTGGCCGTCATCGCCTATAAACGTCGGCACTTCCTCGGGGCTTTGGAAATAATTACGACTAATGCCCATGTGGCATAGAAAGGCTTCCGAGTATGCGTTGATAGGGATACGGTTCTCATTTATAAGTTCCGCATCCTCCATACTATACGACCCGGGGGGTGGACGCTCATCCCTCGGCAATGACCCCTGAGTATAGAATGCGAAGTCCCAGGGAACCAACGCATCGTCTACCCAGAAGAACATCTCCCTCCAACGCCTTAGCGCATCTAATTTTTCGGTATAGCACTGCAACCGCCCGGCGCGCTTGGCAAACGATACCCATCCGTTTGACCAAGAGGTGTGATAGAAGGCGCGGAACAAATGGACCGTGGGATGGATTGCCAATAGGCGACAATTAACTTCGAAATTGGTTATTTTTGCCGCGCCTATGCAGTGAAGTTGGGAAATATGGAGACGATAATGATTCAGGACGTTGCACATGAACAACGAAAGGGGCACACGTTGATTGGCAAATTCAAAGAACCGTGTGTATACCCCAACCTTCCCCACTGGGAAATCCGCTATACTCGCACTCGCAGCCGGCACTACCGGGTGCAGTGCGGACGGGATGTAATACTCAGATGTGAACTCACGAAGTTCCTCATCTGTTATTTCTGATGTAAAATCAGTAAGTTGCAATACCATGATTTGTGAAACAAAGGTTTGGATGCGCACGCGCGTATTACCTGTGTATGGTTTCTGATGATTAATGGAAGCTTTATCGATGGTGGTGGAAGAGATTTTTTTTTACTGTGGCACTAACAGTGAAATGGAGGCGACCCCTTATATAGGGCAAGTTGTTACTGACACGACGCCGGATGAGTAACACGTGTCCCCCACTTGTCCTAATCGTGTGGTAGGGGTGCAACATTTAAGCTATGTTCTAGCTACCTTTTTTCACGAATTACGAAGAGGCACTTTTTGCGACTCAAGTGGACCAGATTCATTGTTCTGGGCGGGAAAATTTCTTGTTCCTTCCACAGTACGCATCCAAGAATATTTGCCGCGACTATTTGTAGTCTAGCATCCGCGGTCTTACCCAGCGCATACTAGACTGGGGGGACATGATGACGTATAGTCCAACCTCGGGTGACCCGCGAATAGTACTTATACCCAGGCCCATAATGAATGGGCCATAGCGACATCAATACGGGTTTCCAAGGCCCGAATGGTACTGCCTATGGCGAAGCCCATGACATATGGGCTATCACGATGAGGATTTAGGCCCATGAGGCCCAACTAGCGCACACGTGCGCAGGTATCTATAACAACCGTTACGAACGGGTCATAATCATGAGGTGGGCCCACTAGTTACTAAATAACGGTGGGGCCTCTTGGGTACTAACCTAATTAATGGGACAAAGCCCATTAGGGTTCGGTGAGTATATAAAGAGCACCCCGGCTCTCATCTAAGGTATGCTCTCATAACCCTAACTTTCTACCTAAACCTAAACCGATTACTTACTCTCACGCCGGAGGATAATCGTGGGAGACAATCCCACGGTAAGCCTAACGGTGCTTTGCTTTCTTAGTGCGCAGGTCTCATACATCAAGACTTAATTGATACAGGAACCGGAGCCTAGCAGATCCGTATTACACCTAATTCGGACCTAATCAAGGATCGTCCAACTTTTGTATCAACAGATTGGCGCCATCCGTGGGACCCAACACTAAACCTCATTGTTGTATGCCATTTTATTATATTGATAAATTAGTGTAATTATATATTTTAAAATAAAAAAAAAGACTAAAAAAAAAGACTAATTTTTAAAAAAATCTTACCAAAAAAGGTGATTTGATTTTTTTTTTAAATACAAAAGTCTCTGAAGTGTCGTTGTGTGGTGTATATTTTTATGATTCAAGTTTTAAATTTATATTTTGTCGACTTAACCAAAAACAACGCTTTAACGGGCAATGTACCCCCGGTCGGTGGTAGATTCGTTTTAAGTATGGTGTCGAACACTTTAAGCGAGGTTAAATCTCTTAATTTATTTATATTTTGGTTATCTAATCTAAGTTAATTCAAATCTAAATTAAACCTATTTTAATCCTATGTTAGTTCTACTCTTAATCCTAACAGGTAAAAGGAGGGTTTCAGCCCGAGAGACTTACACGGGTTTGGTTGGCGACTACAATCAAATCAAGACGCTTTAACCCAGGCAAGCAAATTAACAGAAGATAAAAGAGCGGTCAAGCATTATGATAGAAAACTAACCGAGTTAACGAATGATACCAAAAATTGAACGATTACAAAAGTATAAAAATTACACGTTATCTCCTATGGATTGGAATGCGTTGTAAGACCTCTTCTGCTCTTTTTCTACTCTAAAAATTGACCTTTGTGGTTTAGGTATCGAGAATATGATTTAGGACACTTAAAACTCGTTTTTGAGTTTTGTATTTATAGGGTCTCGAGTCGGTGTCGATATGACGTATCCAGTGTATTGTATTGGATATGGCGTATTTGGGTTTCTTAGAGTAGGGATCACGTTTGATATCTTTCAGAATATTCATATACTATATCTCCAATACGGCGTGTTGGTCTTCACTAGATACGGCGTATTGAATTTGTTTCCTTTGTAGTCTTTGGTGAGTGCAGGCACGAATACGCCATATCTTCCTTGATGGATACGACGTATTGGTTTTCAGAATAGTAAATCTTCAAAATGTCTTCGTTTAAGCTCCAGAATGCGCGCCTTTTGCTAATATTCACCAAGTCACCCGTGTGGTGCCCATGTTCAATTCCACTGTTAGTAGGAAACCGCGCGAAACTGGTTCGCAAACTACAGGCAGAAGCATTGATGGGTTGAAGAGTTGCGAAGGGCATTCCGCTTATAAATTTTACTTCAAGGAAGTAGTGTGCCAATAACCCTGTCGAGCTTGCCAGGGTGAAACGCGCACCCAAGGGGAGTCCACAAGCGATACGTAAGCGCCTATAAGGTACGAATGCTACACGTCAAGGCATGCCCCGAATATTTCTCAAGATCGACAGGGTTTATGAATGCGAATACTCCCTAACCCAGAAAATTATGAAAAAAGTTGAATGACTAGCCGCGCCCTTCCCAAACTTTGATGAGTTGATGAAACGCACAAGGTCCTTCATTCAAGGAGAAGCCGCCGCCGCGGACAGCAGAAAAGGCTACTCAAACAACAGGTCACAGGAACAGTCCAGGAGACAATCCAATGACTAGAGTAGCAGTCGCAACAACAGCTACCGCGGTCAGAGGGGCGGGCGGGGGAACGACAAGTACACCCCACTGACAATGACCCCAAAGGAGATACTCGCAAACTGGAAGGTGCAAACTTCCCAAGGACCAACACTATTGCGCACTCCAGTAAGAGCAATGCTCGTGGGGAACAAATACTGGTGAGTATCATAGGCGAAGGGCATTACTACCCCCACCCCACTAATGAGTGCCTGTGTCCAAATGCGCCAGCTATTGACAAATTGGTAAAAGAATGGCAGATTGGATCACTGAGTGAAGAACATCAAGGAAGGGAAAGATAAACAAAGGAGCGGAGGCAAGAAAGACGCACCTAGAGACAAGGCTGACACCATCTATATGGTGCAGTCATGGCAGCGAAAAACTAAGCAAAAAGTCAGCCAAAAATTTTCGCATGGAAGTGGCATCTCTTTTCCCACTTTAACTGCGGACAACGCAGTGGTGGAGCCACTTACCATCGAGATAAATGCAGCGGGTCACGACATCCACCGCATGTACATTGTGGAGGGTTGCATCTGATGCCAGAACATACTGTACGAAACAGTGCTTCCAAAGGACTGCACCAGGTCCTGAATTCACTTGGGAACGTGAAGACCAAATGAAGAGGAAATACCCTCATATCTTCGCTAAATCTAAACCTACATCGAAATCAACGTCTTAAGCTTTGAGGACAAAGCTCTTCTAACGGGGAAAGGATGTTACATCCCATAAATTTCAGGTCAATATTTTGAACTATTCCAATCATTATTTTGAAGTTTATCCGTTATGTTTGAATTTAACATAAAACCGAGAGGTTATCCCGCGTAAATCTAAAAAATGTAATCGGAAGCGTTCTGGCTCTGGATATTGATTAGTCTAGATATTATATGCATTATTTTATCTTTTCTAAGTGTTTTGTAGTTTACAATCACTTCCGATATTTATTTTTACAGTTTAGCGTATTAATTACGTTTTTCGCGTTTTTGATCAAACGGAACCCCGGAAACCCGTAATCTTTTCGTGTAAACTCTAGTTATCGTTTGTCTTGAGTTTGTAAGTCAAAAATTTCGTGGTCATCCCCCCTACTCAATTCACACACATACAAGCACACTCTTAATTAAATCAAGTGGAATCTTTCCTTTTTATTTTGAAATTGATCATGCATGTGTGGGATAGTGACATCTTTGTTTTACCCTTCCATGTACCCAACATTATCTTACACATCCTTTGTCACCTTGCATGGTGAGGACCACAATAGCACTAATGGAATCTTGAATTAATTAAGCAAGCTTGGAGCCAAAGCAAAACCATGACCCTCCATTTTCTTTGTTCGAACGGACGCACCACAAGGACCATATGGTCCTTGGTTCCACACTTTTGCTAACCATGGTCACATGTAACCAAGACCTTAAACCCTACTTCACATCTTTTAAATACCTTGTGATAGAACTTAGGGTTCTCATTCAGTTCATAGCCTCAAAATTTATTTTCTCTCTTCCCTTTTTCCTCTCTTTGCTCACGGCACACACACACACACATATACTTTTCATATTTTTGATTTCTATCCAGATTCATCTATTTCAAGATCATTTTGTAATCATATCTAAGGGTGTTCCAAGGGTTTGATCATTGTTTTCAAGGTTTTTTTTTATGAATGCAATTCTAAGATGTTAGGCGTGTTTTAAGATATGGTCAACGAGGGTTTTGGCAAGCGATTCAGATTGTGGTTTATAAATCTAAGGCATATTTCATACGGTTAGATCTGTGTTGTTTCTCTGACCATCTAGAGTGATCTTGTATAGTGTTCTAGTGTCCATACTACTTGTAGATTATCTTTATGGTGTCTTGATGCAATGTTAAGGCTTATAGTGTTTGTGGTTGTCTTGAAGACTTAAGATCAAGTGTGTTAAGTAAAACATAAACTAGATGCTTGTTTGTATCGATGTCTCTTGATGTCTTACAAAAGTGTCTTGGGTGTGCAGTTAATGAGTGGATCTATGGCGGTAAATGAGAGGATCATCGAGTGTTGTAAACAATTGATAATGACAGGATTAGGTTGTAGTTGATTGTGGTTTTTTGATGGCGAAACATTGGTTGGTTAGTTGAATCAGTGATCGCGAACTAGGCCCTAGAATAAGCACTATTGCTGAAGCTTGGAGGGTTTTGGGAGACATTAGCGAATCGGAAAACAAAATATAGTTAGGAGCTGATACCGATTATTTAGATTTTAGCCGTTTGATTATGTGATTACAAATGATTTTCATTTGTCAATAAAGTAGTGTATGTTATTGTAGGAGAGAGCTTATTTCGAATAGATAGATTTTAGATATGCACTATCAAACATCTAGAAGAAGCGATTCAATCTAAACGGCCCAAGCTTATATACGATCAGATGGAATTTTGGAAACTTATCACGCGGAAAAAAAATATTAAATGGAATCCGCGTCAATATATTCGCCCGCGGAGTGGGGTACAAGGTACTAGCGTCAATAAACAGTATAGAACAATGACGACGGAATCATTGGTGGCGATCGTTACCGTATATATATTTATAGACTTGAAGATTGAACAATTATTTGGAAGTGAAAAAGGAAAGGCATAGAGGTTTTAACGAGGCATTGTGAAAAAAACGAAACAAGCAGGCCATATGTGGAGGAGTACAAAGAAAAAAATAACAATAGGCATAAAGTGGTTTAAAATGAAGAGATATGCAAAGAGGGCACGCTATGGGATACTTAGATGACGCCTCAAGTTGTCAGAAGGGGGTGAGGTGGGGATTGTGGATGGGTTGCGTTGGTATTGGGTTCATGTGGTTAGACCAGAGGTGGGAAGAGCTTCATGTTATCGTAATGCTAACGAACGCACACCTTAGCCATACTTACGCGGGAATGGAAGACACATGGAAGGCGGAAAGCTGGGACTCGTTAGCTGGTGGGACCCATTGGATACCTCTGTCCTGGTGACGTATATTCGTGTGGATCAATAGTAGGAAATGGACCCTTTAACGAGTTACGGACCGGAAGCGACTTGGAGATAAAGGTAAGCAAGCTTAAGGAGCAAGGCAGTGAATACACACAAAAGGGAGTAACTAGTACAAGCTTGTGCAGTGACATGGGAATCACTATCGTTTTATGGAGCGTGGTGATGTTGGTTTTTTTTTTTTGCCCCGCCGGGTTTGTCCGAATAACGTATGAATATCTCTGCTCATCTCTAAGAATTTATGCTTTTTTCATGTTTTAATCTGGTAGGTTGCTGATGTGAACAGTAACTGGGCTTTCGGACACATGTTTTACATGAATTTTTTATAGAATAAGACGTTTAGGCGATAGTTGATTGGAATGACATTCTGAAACGTCCAATAAAGGTTAATACTGGTATTATCGAATGTGTTAGTATAAGATGCGATAAGGACTTCTAAAAGTACAGTTAACTTATTGTATAGGTTGTTTGTGATCGGTTTAATGTAACCAAAGTTAGTTGCGTTTTTAGGTATTTGATTAAGACGTTATTTGTGATTAAATATATGTTGGATTTATCAAAATATAGGAGACGGTAGTAACGTCTGTGTAAAGACTGTAGATATCTCTTTAGCTAACAAATATCTAAGCTTCCTAAAATAGTAATTTTAGTAACGTGACTGTATGATCGTTACAATTTCATGAATATTTTGTTATCATGCCAACTGTACACGACATTGTGTTTTAAGTTATAAACACAAAGACTGTATGAGGTGCTTATCTTGCTTGATAAGTTATCACAGTGTATTGGTCGTGTATATTCGGATATAGTCATATCTTAGGTGCCTAAGTCGCGTACATTATTCCTTTAGGTGACGGACTAGGATGTGTATCATCCTTTCGTGCTGCTTGCGTGATGTATCATTGCTCATCGCGCTCTAATGGATGAGTAAAGCCTTACTGAGATAGTTGATTTTTTTTGGTGACATCGCGTAATATGTTATTGAGGAATTTTCTTAGGAGGATGTGGGTTGCTTGGAAGCGCTCTGCTTATTGTGAGTATCTATTTATGTATCAATATTGTTGTTACATTATTCTGTGCCCACGCGGCGTGCATGCACCTAATAACCCCATGATGTGAAAAGGATGAGTAAACCTACTAAATGACTCGTTGAGCAAGAGGGTTGCAAACCCATCCGCATTGGATCATGAATCCTTGTTAAACACCTTTCTCTCAAGACGTTGGAGTAAGTTTAAATGCGCATTCCATGATGAATGCGCAGCAGCGCACACGGTGCATGTTTAACAAATTAGGAGTCAAAACTTTTGACTTCTTGATATGGTATTAGCGGTACGCCGCATGTAATTGTAATGTTAACTCATACATGTAAACTTAGCATATTTTGCAGTCATGAACTTTGTAATGACTATGTTCACAACAATTTGACAAATAGCACATCACAAACAAGTCTTTCATGCAAAGGCAATTAATTGTGCACAAACATATTGTCAACTTTTATAACTTATATTGTGTGCGTACAATCGCACAAGCCACAACAACAAACAACCCATGCTATGGGTCCCAAAGGATAACTTTTACAAAAGAACCATAAGTTTGATTAAAACAAAATTTGCCAACACACACAAAAACGATAAGTTTGCACAAGGAAGAAAGCCTAGATGCTGTGACAACGACTTTGCTCTGAACTGCCAACTTGGTACGCAGCATCTCCAGCCTCCTTAAGCTTCCCCAGAAGTTCACTATCTTTAGGTGACACAGTCGCCACGCTAACTGGTACTCCATCAGAACGGGGGATGTGCGTTGCACCAACACCGCATAATATTGCCTTGCCCTTCACCCCCTTCTTCTTAGCAAGCCTTATGGCGTGGGCCTCTAAAGACTCCTTCAACGGAATCTCCTTCTCAAGTGCAAAAGGATTAAGGATGTCACGCGGACGGGCAAAGATAGGAACCTGCAGTTGCGCCACGTCCGGCTTGAGAAAGTAATCAGGCTGGGCCTCAGCGCCCTCGGTGGCATGCCTAGCCAAGGTTAACCCCGCCATTATCACATCTATGGGGTAATCCTGGTCACGCTCCAGCTGTGCAATATGAGGCAGCTCTAACAATTTCATCGTCTCCATCGCAGCAACAAGCTCCTCATATGCATTATCATTATATCCAGGTACCTGTGCGGCAGGCACTGTCAGCAACTTCTTTTCATGCAGTTCCTCCACCGCTTCCGCCTTACCACGTGCCAATGCACACTTCACAACATCCCCAAAGGACTGCTTGACCTCCTGAGATTCCAAAGCGCTCATGGCAGCAAGGCGCAGACCATGGCTTATGAGCCACCTGCGCTCAGCAATAGCGGACAACATGTGAGGGTAAAGCTCCTCATCATACTCAATACTGAGTTTGCGTAACTTCTCCTCCTGCTTCTCCAACAGCTCCTCCACTCTCTGGCGAAACTCATCCAGCCCAGCAAAATGGTTGTTCTTACCCCCCTCCAAATACTTCACAGCCCAGTGACAACTTGCCTTGTAATCCGCAGAATTCGCGCGCTCTTGCTCTACCTTGACAAGCAGTGCCATTTTTTCCTCGGCAAGCTTCTGTGCATAAGACCTCGAAGACTCTGCCTCAGCCTGCGCATCTGCCAACTGTGTCTTCAGCAGCAGAATCTCTTCATCCTTCTGTACACTCTGGCTGCGTTCACTAGAAAACCTTGCTCTCAGCTGCGCCACCAGCGCGGCTTGCTGCGCAGTGACCATATCAAACTCCTCCATAAGCTGATCCACTGGCATACCCTCAAACGCCTTGGGACCTGTCTCCCGATCCCTCCTTGATATGTCATCAGCAGTCAAGGGACTAGTCTGGGGTGGGGACTGTACAGCATGCGTCACCGGCGCAGAGGAATCGCTAGTAGCCTCGACACTGCGCACAAATAGCAAACAACCAACCAATAATGAGGATTACACATTACTTTATTATGATTGCGTACCATAAACACTATTACTGGACGGACATAGAGGCTAAATTACTTACTTGGGGGGAGGAGTCTCGGTCACCTCCTTAGCAGCAAGCGTGGGTGGCGCATCCGGGGTTTCCTCCTCAGTCGATGTACTACCACCTAGACTGACATGACGCACCCTCTTTGACGTGCCCGCGCCGTCATCACTGGTGGCCCTCTTGCGTTTCAACCCAGAGTCAACTTCTCCAGCCTCACTTTCAGCCCCTGCGACATCAGCATCCTCTGAAGAACCAACGCTTGTTGCGTCTAGCCTGGGGGGCTCCACAGTTGCACCTGGTACACTGCGCAGTGGTGTGGGTGCTAATACATCAGTACTCTCAACCTCTGGTTGCTCCAGCACAAGTTCCATTGTGCGCCCTGCAGTACTTTCCAACAGCGGCTCCTCACCATCTCTTAAAGGGCGCACCCCCTCGGTCACCAGCTTGGGCTTACTCAAATGAACCACGCTAAACAAATCCATTTCTGCGCAACACAAAACGAAAACAAAAAACAAATGGTTACATAAGCTTAAATAAGAAAGAGCGCTTACACTACTAAGCGAGGGAGAAGGAAGGACAAGCACCCACCCTGGCCGTCATCGCCTATAAACGTCGGCACTTCCTCGGGGCTTTGGAAATAATTACGACTAATGCCCATGTGGCATAGAAAGGCTTCCGAGTATGCGTTGATAGGGATACGGTTCTCATTTATAAGTTCCGCATCCTCCATACTATACGACCCGGGGGGTGGACGCTCATCCCTCGGCAATGACCCCTGAGTATAGAATGCGAAGTCCCAGGGAAACAACGCATCATCTACCCAGAAGAACATCTCCCTCCAACGCCTCAGCGCATCTAATTTTTCAGTGTAGCACTGCAAACGCCCGGCGCGCTTAGAAAACGATACCCATCCGTTTGACCAACAGGTATGGTAAAAGGCGCGGAACAAATGGACCGTGGGATTAATGGCCAAGAGGCGGCAATTAACCTCGAAATTGGATATTTTTGCCGCACCTATGCAGTGCAATTGGGAAATATGAAGACGATAGTGGTTCAGGATGTTGCACATAAATAACGAGAGGGGCACGCGTTGATTGGCAAACTCAAAGAACCGCGTGTATACCCCAACCTTCCCCACTGGGAAATCCGCTATACTCGCATCCGCAGCCGGCACTTCCGGGTGCAGTGCGGACGGGATATAATACTCAGATGTGAACTCACGAAGTTCCTCATCTGTTATTTCTGATGTAAAATCAGTAAGTTGCAACACCATGATTTGTGAAGCAAAGGTTTGGATGCGCACGCGTTTTTTACCTGTATCTATGGTTTGATGATTATTGGAAGCTTTATCAATGGTGGTGGAAGAGTTTTTTTTTTACTGTGGCAATAACAGTGAAATAGCGGCGATCCCTTATATAGGGCTTATATAATTATATTTTTTTTTAGAAGGCAGTAGTTACTGAAAACGCGGCCGGGATGGGGAACACGTGTCCCCCACTTGTCCTAATCGTGTGGCAGGGATGCAACCTATGAACTGTGTCATAGCTACCATCTCACGAATTACGAAGCGGTTTCTTGCAAATCAAATTGACTGGATTCATTGTTTTGGGCGGGACAATTTCTTGTTTCTTCCTCGATACACATCTAAGAATATTTGCCGCAACTATTTGTAGTCTAGCATCCGCGGTCTTACCAAGCGCATACTAGACTGGGGGGACATGATGACGTATAGTCTAACATCGGGGTCATGCACACTGGACCCGCGAATTATATTTTACCTGGACCCATGACACATTGGCGCCATAGCGGACACCAAATACGGGCTTCCAAGCCCAATCGGGATATTGCTAAGGGGATGCCATAACATATGGGTTATCACACAAGGATTTTGGCCCTTGAGGTCCAACCAGCGCACCACCGCGCGCAGGTATTTATTTAACACCGTTACGAACGGAGTTATGATCAGGAGAGGGGCCCACTAGTTATTAAAATAAACGGTGGGGCCTCTTGGTTATTCACCTAATTAATGGGACAAAGCCCATTAGGGTTTGGTGAGAATATAAGGGGCACCTAGGCTCTCATCCAAGGTATGCTCTCATAACCCTAACTTTCTACTAAAACCCTAAAACCGATTACTTACTCTCACACCGGAGGATAATCTTGGGAGACAATCCCATGGTAAGCCTAACGGTGCTTTGTTTCCTTAGTGCGCAGGTCTCATACATCAAGACTCAATTGATACAGGAACCGGAGCCCAACAGGTCCGTATTACCCCTAATCCGGATCTAATCAAGGATCGTCCAACTTTTGTATCAACAATGTCATTAAAGACTATAGCTGGGAATTCAGTTTCAACAGATCCGAGGTCGTGAACGTCTTCATTATCCCAGATCTTACCATACGTAGCAGTTTCCTAGTTATACACCTTACCATGCCTACGAGCTTTTTCTTCCTCAAGCCTAATATAATCCTCCATAGTAATGTTGGGGTTGTCCATTTTAACCTGTAATAAATTCTCTAGGAAAGAAAACTGTCAAATAGCTTAATACGCCGTATTCAGTCGCCGTATTGATGATAGAGTCGAATACACTGTATTGGTTTAAAAAAAATTAAACGTCGTATCTAATAAACTGAATACGCCATATTTATTTGAAAAAAAAATCTACAGCGTACTGTGAAACACACACAAACACAATATGAAAAATATACAATGCATAAAACGGACACACAAATATGCAAACTAATCTAAACTAAACTAAACTAAAACACTAACAAAAACAAGTATTAAACAGCTTCACTCCCCGGCAGCGGTGCTAAAAACTTGATGGGTCATCGTGTAGGTATTATTTATGTATCAAGTTTTACTAATTATTTTATGCTGACTATACTTAAAACAACAATTTCACAGGCAGTGAACCCGGTCATATGAAGTTTCGTGGTAAGTAGGGTATCGATCACTAAGAGAGAAAGCGTTAATTCCTAATTCTATCAGTATTTTAGTTATCTAAGTTAAACCTAAAACTAATGCAAAAGGGGGGGGGTTTCAGCTTGAGAGACTGGCACTGTTTTGTATATCTAACCTAAGATTTTGATGACAAGTAAAACAATAAACACACACAAGAAGATAAACAAATGATACAGAAGCGGTCGAGAACTAATGTAAGGAAAATGTATCAACCATGAATAATCCGATAAAATGTAGGTTTGTTTATTAGTGCAATGATTGTCTTATATCGAAGGGCATGTCATTCCTAGACTTAGGCGGTACTTCTTCCTAAGACTTAGACACGCTAATTCTGTCACAATTAGACGCATCCGCATAAAGCAAAGTCTAGCATTGATCACCGCACGCAGGACATAACCCGCAGGCAATATCATTCTAGACTGGGGGGACTTGATGACGTATACTAGGTGTACCAAGCCTCTGGGCTTGGGCCACATTATTACTCGGGCTTTTGGGCCCAACCTGTCAATAACGGGCCATAGTAAAACCCAATCTCGCGTGGGCCTCGGCCCCGAACCTAGTGATCCGTCCGCGGATCCAGGTATAGACAATCCTTCTGCGGATCCACCTATAGGACGATCCGTCCGCGGAAAACATCCGCATACGTTCATACGATTATCGCGGAACCTTGCCCGACAAGGGACCCACTCTGGCCACTACTAAAGCAACTGAAATACTAGGAAACCCTAGTACTAGACACCTATAAATAGGGATCACAATACACCCCAAAAGGTACACACTTATTCTTATTCTCTCTGACATATACTCTGACAACATGAATACTTACTCTCACGCCGAAGTCTAATTGTGGGGTCCGTCCCCACGGTAAGGCTAACGGTTTACTTTCAATTGTGCAGAAAATCATCACTTCTCTTGCTCTAGTACAAGATCAAACACTCAAGTCGTTTGGAGTCCCGGCCCGAAAAAGGACTTCAACACCTTGCCAAACCCGACACGAATTTTGTACTAACAGATATACTAATGTGATACGTTTTCTCGAGTTGTCACATCTTATATAAAGGTAGGAAATTATATAACTTTTAAATCAAGAAAAGACTCGCGTAATTATTTAACCAGCTGAAAAGAGTCAAACTCAAATTTATCACCGCGAAATTTTTCGCAGTAACCGATTGGGTTTCGTGTTATCTAGTAATATCCCTGACAATTTTTTTTTCAATATAACCATTTCAATCGCGCCACCTGAAAAGCGATTTACATTTGCATACGTGTCACATTTTTATAGGCTTGTGAGAAAAAAATATTAATATATATGATAATATATAGGATTTATATTATATAAAAGTTAGTATAATAAATAATATATATATATAATTGATATATATATATAGTATATTGTATTATATATATATATATATAAATGTGGATCGCGCTTGTGTTGAAGCGATTTACATTTTTTAATTTTTTTTTATATTAAAAATTTTGCTTGAAATAAAAAAAAAAGTGCCATAAGTTTTCTTTTAAATTTGATCGAGCAAGAGCTGCGTGAACAAGCGATTGACTTTTTTTTGTTTTTTATACATTTTTTTTTTCTGTGCAGGTATAAATTTAGGGTTTTAGGGTATATACCTGTTTTTGTTTATTGAAATTAAAGATCATCGGGGCATTTTTTGCCGTACGTATTTGAGATACTCAAGATGGTTTATTAAAATATTAGTTTATTTGGTTATCTGTGTATACCTTTGATGAGAGCACATACAATGAATAAAAATTCACTAAAATTAGTTTTATAATATAGCATAAGACATACGATGAGTGCAAAGTGTGTCAATTGTTCATTTTGTTAAAAAAAATTGAAAAAATTTTAAACCTATATTTTTGCAATTATAAAAGTTGGAATTGAAAGCATAAAAGTTAAAGGTAGTCATTAAAAAGCATTACAACATGAGAATCATTAGATCTCTAGTGAGAGTACAATGGCCAAACCTTATTAAACGATATAAAAACATAAAAACAACATCAAACAACGACATACATGGTTAGTAAACTGGTGTTAAGCAATAATGCTTTTACATGTCTCTGTAGTTCGCCCATCCAATTGAGACGTTTTTCCTTCCATACTCCCTTAGCAACTCATCCATGACGCTTTTCAAATATACACATATTTTCAAGTCCGCTCCCCAGTCAACGCATCCTAAGGCGTACTTGCATAGTCGACAAGTGCGTGATCGTGCAAAACCATCAGATTGTATACCCTAAACCCTAAATTTATACCAGTCACCCAGAACTTGAAAAAATAAAATAAAAAGAAACCAAAAAAAGTCAATTCCTTGTTCACTCCGCATGCGAACTATACATTAAAAAAAATTAAGAGCACGTTCTTTTTTAATTTTACAAAATTTTTAAAATAAAAAAAAATCAAAAAATGTAAATCGCTCAACACAAGCGCAACCACATATATAATAATTATATATATAATATATATATATAATATATATAATATATTTAAACATTTTTCTCACAAACCAACTCAAAAATGTGACACGTATGGCAAATGTAAACCTTTTCAGGTGGCGCGATTAAATGGTTAATTAAAGAAAAAAAAATTTGTCAAAGATATTACTACAGATAACACGAAACCAAATCCGGTTTACTCTGCGAAAATTCTTCGCTTTATGACATACTTCCATTTGCTGTTTACAGTTTGCGTTATTGGTTGTTAAACTGTCGAAAAATCTTTTCTACTCATCATCAAGGAGTTTTAGCAAGGTCTGTCTACCAATATTACATCTCATAACAACTACATGCAAATTACCCATTTCTTTTACTACAATAAGAAATTCACATATTCTAGTTATCCTCTGCTCATTGAGAATATCTCATCTTACGTTGCACAACTGAAAGGACGCTATATTGTCAGTTAAGTCTAACCCCCAAACAATATGTTATTGTTACGCTACCTCATCACCCTCTTAATAACATATCAATAACTAAAATCTTCTCCTAAACAAAATACGAATATGTTATTCGTCACTTTTTTTTTCCTTTAAAAAAAAATAATTTTCCATTCTTCATTAGAAATTCAAATATTATCAGTCGAAAGAATAAACAAAACATACGGAACTAAAAAAAATTAAAACATGATTCATGAGCTTTTACATTGCTCAGGTAAACCCTAATAGAGTTCTTCCTTCTTAGCATGATTCGAAGCAATTCGTTCCTAGACGCCACTGAAGTATCTCATAATCGCATATCGTTTCCATTCGTCCTTTTTTTTCAAAGCATGCCAAACTGGAGCAGATAAGAGGGGTCAGCTGGCACGACATCCGCCCTCCCAGCATTGACCTCAACCACGGCTACGCATTTGCTCAAGATACGGGTCAACACTCCAACAAATAATTTCGCCATGCACATCACTTCTATATCTTCTCATAGTCCGCCTAAGGGTATTTCGTCTCAGATCATTTAGATTTAGCTAGCCATAAGTGGGTATTTATAAGTGAAAGAGTTAAAAAAAAAAAGGCTGAGAGATTAAATTGAGGTGCGTTGAAAAAATGAGTGATGGTAAAAATGGTAAATAAAAATAGGTATTTATTAGTGAAAGAGGGATTTTTTTCGTTACAAGACTCTTTCATATTCAAATTTTTTAAAAAGAACAAAGAACTAAAAAAAACTAGAGGTGAACTTGCCCCGGAGTATACCAATGGCGCGACCCGCCGTAACCCTATGGACGGTGGCCATTGAATACCCAATTTCGCCAATAACGTGTGAGATACCACAATGTCAATCGAGCTCTCTAACTGTGATCAAACAATCGTGATCGAAAAGTAATAAGTACTATCATTGCAAGAACAAGTCACTGATATAAGTGATATTCTTTTGATACTAGATGCAACAAAACTTATTAGACGAGTAATTTTAATATCTACGTTATGCTTTTCATCTATTTTTTAAAACTTGACATTATATGTTCTTTAAATTTTGGATTTGATTGATATTCGTAATTTGTGAATGCATTTTATATATTTAAAAATTAAAATTTGCTTTAAGCAAATATGAAATTTTCAAGTTTTAGTCGGGGAGATATTAAATTGTCGTTTATCATATCATCTTTAAATCTCTTTTTAAGTCTAAAAAATTACCCCTTGGAATCCTTTGAACATTTTCCATAAGAAAATTTGAGCTAATGATTTCAGCATTGATTTCTGCCAAATGATATTTTACAATTCACAGAAAAAGAAAAACTCGGCCAAACCGGGCACGTATCTAAAATTAAGTTTTTACTTGGTGCCATATACCCTGAATCGATTTTAGCAGATTTGTCACAGCTTTTGCACACTCCTAAAGTGCTATTAAGATGTGTTAATTTGTCTATTGTTCCAGTTATCATGCATGACAGGAAAATCTATAAATTGCAAGAATATAGTAACCAAATAGCATCGATGCAATAATAATACCATCTATTCCATGGCATATTTCCCGATCCTTCAAGCGAACCAAGCTGCCGCAGAATTCAGGTCATATATGCTAATAAGACCAGAGGTGCTTACCCAAGGATCAAAAAGCAGATTAGTACATATATAATAAGGTGTAAAGAAGAATACCCGAACTAAAGAACTGTCCGCACAATTGAAGAATTTACAACCTCAGTGGTTATAACACATCTGACATCGATTGTTTAATACGAAGAATCGGTCACCATATTTATTGAAATGGCAAAACTGGTCCTATTACCACAAAGAATCTCAGCTAGTAATTCAACTAACAAATACAAAAAGTATGTAATCTTTTTTGTATCAAAATTAACTACCTGTGATTTGATTTGCAGTATATAATGCGTCACAGGGCAATTATTACGGCCACTCACCATGGTCTACTTAGAAACACACCAAACATAGCCGCGTAGTGAAGAATAATACTATGCTGAACATATCTAATCATCAAACTGATAACTTTCATATACTTTTAGCAAAATGTCACGACAGGGAACCACTGCCCCAATCTTGATACAAGCCAAGAAAGCACCAGCAAGCTTACGATGTAGACTATAGACCTCATCAGGTGGTGGTGTCAATCTGTGTCTCAGCATCGTTCCACCAATGTTTGACAGGCTTTGAGTTATATTGTTAGCACGAAAGTTGTAACCCCCAGGTTTTGCAAATGGCAATCCTACAACAAAAGCAGCCTGGACATGTGCCTCCAACATTATCTCTGATTCTTGACCCGATAGGAAACCAAGCCTTTGTGACATCTCGATTACACCTTCCCGGTCACAATTTGCACAAGCAACAACCTATTTTAAATATTACACCAAAATAATTAGAATGCTTTCTAGTTATTTATATAAACTTATGTCTGTGAGAATCCCATATCCATTAAACGAAAACCACAATGATAAAAGCTACAGTTGGCCATTTCGGCCCATTGCCAGTATTTGGATTGATTTGGGTTGTGTTTTACCTGTAACAAGTCAAACGGGTAGGATAAAAAATAGCTTAGAAAAAAATGTCAAAAGTGACCCAAAATGTATTTTCAGTGCATATAACCTCCTAGATCATTTTATTCAAAAGAGAAGTTAATTTTGTAATCATGTTACACGGGCTAATCATTTATAGAAGTTAAATTTATGGGGAAAAAGATTTAGCTTCAACCCAAACCAGCCTGCTTCGAAACATAATACAACTAAGCGTTTTGACCCAAACATATTTAGACTCTTACCCAACCCACTCATTTTGCCACTAATAGCCAGGAACAGCAATGAGAAAAACTCACCATCCTCAAGTAATTATCAACAAAACGCTTAGGGTAACTTCGAGCTGCACCAAAATCGATGAGATTTATTGTTCGTGTAGGCTCATTGTACAAAAAATTGCCCCAGTTAGGATCAGTCTGCATTGAATAAAGTAGAACAGTATGAGAAACAAAAATATCCAACAGTGTGATGTTGTACAGTTGTACTAATACGAAATGAATACAAATCGCAGAAAGCACATGCCTGCATGAATCTAAAGACAAATAGTTCCATCAATGTAAGCTCAAGCAGCTTTTTCCCAACATAACTACGGGTCTCTTGATCCAGGAGTGCAACCTTATCAATAGGAATTCCTGTAGCAAGAAGAAATAAATAACTGTTCGTACTTGTAAGAACTTTTTTACTTGATAGTTCATCTACTACCGATGGAACATAAAACCCATCTACATTAGAGAGCAATTCTCGGAATTTTTTTTGATTTGATGACTCCAACTCGTAATCACATTCACGTGATAACTCTTCTTTTGCCACCTGTAAATGGTTTCAGATTCAATCATAAGTTGATCTCCATATTATTCTAAAAATCATACACTATATAGCATCATAAGATACATATTGAAGTAGCATCATGGCATTAACATAATTTCTACCATTTAAATGTTTCTTTTTTCAATCTTACAACTTTACAAGTTTCTTTCTACAGGAAAAAAAGCATACAAATATAACTTTATGAATTCCAAGATATTTTGACTTTCTATTAAGTTTTCCTAAAATGTAATTTCTAATTCAAAAACTTGGTATTCATGTTTTACATATACTTTACTATCCAGATACAATGTAAACATTTAAAAGTTATAATTCAATCTACAAGCGTAAAATGGTTTATTAACTTTTTTATAAATAAGGGAAAAAAAACAAATCAATCACTCATTTATTTAGATGCTTTAAGATTACAAATTTCAAAGGAATATAGTAAATACTTACAACTTCTGCGGGACCAAACATATGAATAAATAGTGATTGAGAATTGATTCACCTTAAATGTACCGATGTCTAGATTATAAACTTTGTTATGTATTCGACATTTTGCCCATATTCTTTTTGTTTACATGTTTTAGCTTCTTACACTATTATAGAAAACTCAGGTTGTTATTAAGATTCATCATGTTTTAGATCACAAAAAAGGTGCCTTGTGATAATGAAACTTACCTTCATAGCTTTATCAAGATACAAACCCTCCGGAATCAGATTTGTATAATCCAGCAGCAATTTTACGTTCTCAATATCACTCTCAATGCTATCCGCAACACCGGGATATTGTATTTTCATTGCCACTTGAAAATCATCCTTAGTGACAGCTTGGTGCACCTAAAAAATCATTTCAAGCTGTAAACACCAGAACTTGGGAACTTTATATAATAATGCAAGTGTAACAGAATGAACATGAATGATAATCTCAAAGACTCAAACTACGGAAACAAAAAATCTTGTAACCAACATGTAAACTACATAACATTTAGAGACTCTCAGTTGTCTAAGTTGATTAAGGATCCAAATAGAGCTGGTGACCAATTGATGACTAAAAACAAGCTGAAATATTGAAAGAGTCCCTCAGATGTCGATGACAAGTGACTCTGTGCTTCAGTGTACTAGCATGTGTCCTAGAGTAGCTGGGTATGAACAAACAAATCAAATTTGGCTATAAAATCACCTGGCCTATACTTGCAGCAGCGAGTGGTTCATAATCAAAGCTTTTCAACTTCGACGACCAGTCGGGGCCCAATTCAGCGTTCAAAACTTGATTGAGCTGGCTTCTTGGCATAACATCGGCACCTTGGCGAACAATATCCAAAGCAGCCAAGATCTACAAGAGATAAGAAATCAACAAATCAGAACGGAAAAAAATTAACCAAAAATCAGAATCAAAGTCGCGTTCACCAACTTTTGCTCAAAATTTTACCTATTCGCGCACGTTTATTGGTGTGTTGTTTATCAAGTTGATAGATACAAAAGAAACGTACCGGAGCAGGGACAAGAGATTCGTCTTGGATACTCAACATCTGTCCTATTTTTAGTGCTGCTCCACGCATCCTACACAGTGCAAGAGCCAGACGTTCTGCATTTTTATCAGATAAAAACGGCGAAAGAGCAGACTGCTTTCCTTGCGATTGACGCGGACCAAAGACAAGCCTCCTAGCCGATTCCTGTACAGTTCCCCAGGCGAGCCCAGCACCTAGGCCAGCAAACCTTTACAGCTAAAGTTAGCAATCTAACGATAAGTCGGCTAATACTTAATAATGGGAAGGATATGACACTGAACTTATATATGACATCTAAAAAGTTTCAATTGCTAACCATTCAATTCCAAAAGAAATTAAAACCATTCCAAACGTTACAGGACGTCACTAAACAAAGCACAAAATACTTTAGGATGAATACAAATAAGTAAAGTACTATAGTAGTACAACTCTGTAAGTAGTAACATCAGCAGCTTGGTGAGTGGAACAACTTTTGCTCCAGACCACAAAAAGAGTGAACTAAACAAAGAATGTCAGCCCTATTCGACATATGCTCAAAAATCAACCAAAATGAAAAAGAATGGCAATCCTAACACAAATTTTCTAATATCATCCAAACTAATTGTTTCACTGTTGCAAGTGCCTCGTCAAGCCTCCATTAATCCTTATAGAAAGATGAAAGAATAAGGGGAAGTATTTTGATCAATAGACATAGGATGATAGGCATTATCTTAAACAGAGGCAAATTTTAAGAACGAAACTTTAGCAGCAGCAATCATAAGATGCTGAAATTCCCTACTTAAAAAAAAAATCAGCTGCCAAACGTTCCTCGCATCAGAAGACTAATATTTCTACCTTAGTACCTTGTAAAAGCAATGTAAGTAACACTCATACATCCACGTTTATCTTTTATCAATATAACTTAAATTTAATCTTTTATGGTCCATTTTTGGCATGACATAAAGGCAAATCATGATATCAAAGAGCTGTGCCAGAAGGCAGCTGCTTTAGCAACAGGATCCCTAAGGTTCATATGATGTAGTAAAGAGAAAGTAGTTCTCTAAAGGCTCAAAACAAGCTCACAACCATTTCTTGTACAAAGAGACGAAGTTATTCTAATGACTGGGAGAGTGTTTTACTAGCTATCATATCATATAGGATAATCAGAATCCGATAATCAACTATAACAAAATGACTTCAAGGTTACAGTGTTAGAATGTACTACAATTTGTAACACCTACTCTAAACTAAACCAATCACCCAAATTGGATTACTTGGCCCCTAAAGAATCACTTTCTAAACACAATGGCTATTTACGGCAAAAGTAGCAGTAGTTGCCAAACAAGCAATATACTCTAACATGATTGTAGTGTCTAAAATGACATAATAGCTAAATAGAATCCAAAGGCTAAACCCTCGTTGCCAAACAAGCAATATACTCTAAACGCTCCAAAAATCTTGTCGCTAAACACAACTATTAAGCACTTCCTAACAAGACCAAACTAACTCCATGTGTTTTCTATCAAACAATACGCCTATGCATCATTCTATAAACTCGTGGATAGCATCACAAACAATACAAAAGTAAAGTATAATATTCGAAAATCCGCTAACTCACCCAATGGCTCTCGAAAACGGAGTAGACGGAACCTTCCTCTCCCTCCGTATCCTCTGCTTCGTCACTACCGGCGTCACATTCACATTCACATTCGCATTCTCAGCCACATCATTCACATTCACATTCACACCTTTCACTTCTTCGACTACCGCCACGTCAGCATCAACAGCCACGTCACCACCACCAACACCCGCCACGTCAGCAACCGCACCAACGCTCTCATTAACAGGTATAGGCAACGGTATATCATTACCAACTGAGGAAGAAGAAGAAGCTACCGTCGCATTATCATCAAAATAAACAACACTACCGTTACTGTTGTCATTTTCATCGCTAATTGCATTAGGTTTTGAAGGAGTGAAATTATTAGTTTGGCCTTTGGTTAGACCGGATATATCGGTGACTGATAAAACGGCTTGACGGATTAGTGACTGGACGTTTGGATCGCTTCGTCGTATGGCTTCCTTGGCTATTAGTGACAGTCCGTTTATTAGTTTTCCGATGTCTTTGGCTTTTAGCGACGCCATTTTGCGACAGCGTGGAGGCGTTGGTGACGAATATGTGTTTATTGAGGGGAAATGAGCGTCGTGTAGGGATATTAACCAAGGATCGGTAGAGTGTTGCCCAAACTTTAATTTTGTGTTTTAAATTTTTGGTAATTAAACTTTGGGGTTTTACTACACTTCTAAGCATATGGGGCCGCAAAGGCTTCGCAAAGGAGCGAGGCGTGGCCTCTACGCCACGCAATAAATCAAGGCTTGGGCTTAAAGTTTGACGTGAGATGAGGAGTGAAAAAACGTGATAAGACGCGATAAAACGTGATGCGTAGAGGCTTTTTTGAATTCAATTTCGATAAATAGCTTCTTCTTCTTCCTCATTGGTAATGATATACCGTTACCTATACCTGTTAAATGAGAGCGTTGTGCGTTGCTGACTTGGCGTGATGGTGTTGGTGACGTGGCTGTTGAAGCTGACGTGGGCGTAGACCGAAGAAGTGAAAGGTGTGAATGTTGAATGATGTTGCTGAGAATGCGAAGGAGGTGAATGTGAATGTTACGCCGAAGTGACGAAGCAGAGATACTGAGGGAGAGAAAGAGAGCCGTCTTACGTCCGTTTTCGAGAGCCATTGGGTGAGTTAGCGGATTTTCGAATACGTATACATACTTTTGTTATTGTATTGTGATGCTATCCAGCGAGATTTATAGAGGATGCATAGGCGTATTGGTTTTTTTGATAGAAAACACATGGAGTTAGTTTGGTCTTGTTAGGAAGTGCTTAATAGTTGTGTTTAGCGACAAGATTTTTGGAGCGTTAGAGTATATTGCTTGTTTGGCAACGAGGGTTTAGCCTTTGGATTCTATTTAGCTATTATGTCATTTTAGACACTACAATCATGTTAGAGTATATTGCTTGTTTGGCAACTACTGCTACTTTTGCCGTAAATAGCCATTGTGTTTAGAAAGTGATTCTTTAGGGGCCAAGTAATCCAATTTGGGTGATTGGTTTAGTTTAGAGTAGGTGTTACAAATTGTAGTACATTCTAACACTGTAACCTTGAAGTCATTTTGTTATAGTTGATTATCGGATTCTGATTATCCTATATGATATGATAGCTAGTAAAACACTCTCCCAGTCATTAGAATAACTTCGTCTCTTTGTACAAGAAATGGTTGTGAGCTTGTTTTGAGCCTTTAGAGAACTACTTTCTCTTTACTACATCATATGAACCTTAGGGATCCTGTTGCTAAAGCAGCTGCCTTCTGGCACAGCTCTTTGATATCATGATTTGCCTTTATGTCATGCCAAAAATGGACCATAAAAGATTAAATTTAAGTTATATTGATAAAAGATAAACGTGGATGTATGAGTGTTACTTACATTGCTTTTACAAGGTACTAAGGTAGAAATATTAGTCTTCTGATGCGAGGAACGTTTGGCAGCTGATTTTTTTTGTAAGTAGGGAATTTCAGCATCTTATGATTGCTGCTGCTAAAGTTTCATTCTTAAAATTTGCCTCTGTTTAAGATAATGCCTATCATCCTATGTCTATTGATCAAAATACTTCCCCTTATTCTTTCATCTTTCTATAAGGATTAATGGAGGCTTGACGAGGCACTTGCAACAGTGAAACAATTAGTTTGGATGATATTAGAAAATTTGTGTTAGGATTGCCATTCTTTTTCATTTTGGTTGATTTTTGAGCATATGTCGAATAGGGCTGACATTCTTTGTTTAGTTCACTCTTTTTGTGGTCTGGAGCAAAAGTTGTTCCACTCACCAAGCTGCTGATGTTACTACTTACAGAGTTGTACTACTATAGTACTTTACTTATTTGTATTCATCCTAAAGTATTTTGTGCTTTGTTTAGTGACATGTCCTGTAACGTTTGGAATGGTTTTAATTTCTTTTGGAATTGAATGGTTAGCAATTGAAACTTTTTAGATGTCATATATAAGTTCAGTGTCATATGCTTCCCATTATTAAGTATTAGCCGACTTGTCGTTAGATTGCTAACTTTAGCTGTAAAGGTTTGCTGGCCTAGGTGCTGGGCTCGCCTGGGGAACTGTACAGGAATCGGCTAGGAGGCTTGTCTTTGGTCCGAGTCAATCGCAAGGAAAGCAGTCTGCTCTTTCGCCGTTTTTATCTGATAAAAATGCAGAACGTCTGGCTCTTGCACTGTGTAGGATGCGTGGAGCAGCACTAAAAATAGGACAGATGTTGAGTATCCAAGACGAATCTCTTGTCCCTGCTCCGGTACGTTTCTTTTGTATCTATCAACTTGATAAACAACACACCAATAAACGTGCGCGAATAGGTAAAATTTTGAGCAAAAGTTGGTGAACGCGACTTTGATTCTGATTTTTGGTTAATTTTTTTCCGTTCTGATTTGTTGATTTCTTATCTCTTGTAGATCTTGGCTGCTTTGGATATTGTTCGCCAAGGTGCCGATGTTATGCCAAGAAGCCAGCTCAATCAAGTTTTGAACGCTGAATTGGGCCCCGACTGGTCGTCGAAGTTGAAAAGCTTTGATTATGAGCCACTCGCTGCTGCAAGTATAGGCCAGGTGATTTTATAGCCAAATTTGATTTGTTTGTTCATACCCAGCTACTCTAGGACACATGCTAGTACACTAAAGCACAGAGTCACTTGTCATCGACATCTGAGGGACTCTTTCAATATTTCAGCTTGTTTTTAGTCATCAATTGGTCACCGGCTCTATTTGGATCCTTAATCAACTTAGACAACTGAGAGTCTCTAAATGTTATGTAGTTTACATGTTGGTTACAAGATTTTTTGTTTCCGTAGTTTGAGTCTGAGATTATCATTCATGTTCATTCTGTTACACTTGCATTATTATATAAAGTTCCCAAGTTCTGGTGTTTACAGCTTGAAATGATTTTTTAGGTGCACCAAGCTGTCACTAAGGATGATTTTCAAGTGGCAATGAAAATACAATATCCCGGTGTTGCGGATAGCATTGAGAGTGATATTGAGAACGTAAAATTGCTGCTGGATTATACAAATCTGATTCCGGAGGGTTTGTATCTTGATAAAGCTATGAAGGTAAGTTTCATTATCACAAGGCACCTTTTTTGTGATCTAAAACATGATGAATCTTAATAACAACCTGAGTTTTCTATAATAGTGTAAGAAGCTAAAACATGTAAACAAAAAGAATATGGGCAAAATGTCGAATACATAACAAAGTTTATAATCTAGACATCGGTACATTTAAGGTGAATCAATTCTCAATCACTATTTATTCATATGTTTGGTCCCGCAGAAGTTGTAAGTATTTACTATATTCCTTTGAAATTTGTAATCTTAAAGCATCTAAATAAATGATAGAGTGATTGATTTGTTTTTTTTCCCTTATTTATAAAAAAGTTAATAAACCATTTTACGCTTGTAGATTGAATTATAACTTTTAAATGTTTACATTGTATCTGGATAGTAAAGTATATGTAAAACATGAATACCAAGTTTTTGAATTAGAAATTACATTTTAGGAAAACTTAATAGAAAGTCAAAATATCTTGGAATTCATAAAGTTATATTTGTATGCTTTTGTTCCTGTAGAAAGAAACTTGTAAAGTTGTAAGATTGAAAAAAGAAACATTTAAATGGTAGAAATTATGTTAATGCCATGATGCTACTTCAATATGTATCTTATGATGCTATATAGTGTATGATTTTTAGAATAATATGAAGATCAACTTATGATTGAATCTGAAACCATTTACAGGTGGCAAAAGAAGAGTTATCACGTGAATGTGATTACGAGTTGGAGTCATCAAATCAAAAAAAATTCCGAGAATTGCTCTCTAATGTAGATGGGTTTTATGTTCCATCGGTAGTAGATGAACTATCAAGTAAAAAAGTTCTTACAAGTGAACTTATTCATGGTAAAAGCATTATAATATGTTTTTAAAGATGGATTATTTTAGAGCCCTATACGAACAGTTATTTATTTCTTCTTGCTACAGGAATTCCTATTGATAAGGTTGCACTTCTGGATCAAGAGACCCGTAGTTATGTTGGGAAAAAGCTGCTTGAGCTTACATTGATGGAACTATTTGTCTTTAGATTCATGCAGGCATGTGCTTTCTGCGATTTGTATTCATTTCGTATTAGTACAACTGTACAACATCACACTGTTGGATATTTTTGTTTCTCATACTGTTCTACTTTATTCAATGCAGACTGATCCTAACTGGGGCAATTTTTTGTACAATGAGCCTACACGAACAATAAATCTCATCGATTTTGGTGCAGCTCGAAGTTACCCTAAGCGTTTTGTTGAAAATTACTTGAGGATGGTGAGTTTTTCTCATTGCTGTTCCTGGCTATTAGTGGCAAAATGAGTGGGTTGGGTAAGAGTCTAAATATGTTTGGGTCAAAACGCTTAGTTGTATTATGTTTCGAAGCAGGCTGGTTTGGGTTGAAGCTAAATCTTTTTCCCATAAATTTAACTTCTATAAATGATTAGCCCGTGTAACATGATTACAAAATTAACTTCTCTTTTGAATAAAATGATCTAGGAGGTTATATGCACTGAAAATACATTTTGGGTCACTTTTAACATTTTTTTCTAAGCTATTTTTTATCCTACCCGTTTGACTTGTTACAGGTAAAACACAACCCAAATCAATCCAAATACTGGCAATGTGCCAGTTTTCGTTTAATGGATATGGGATTCTCACAGACATAAGTTTATATAAATAACTAGAAAGCATTCTAATTATTTTGGTGTAATATTTAAAATAGGTTGTTGCTTGTGCAAATTGTGACCGGGAAGGTGTAATCGAGATGTCACAAAGGCTTGGTTTCCTATCGGGTCAAGAATCAGAGATAATGTTGGAGGCACATGTCCAGGCTGCTTTTGTTGTAGGATTGCCATTTGCAAAACCTGGGGGTTACGACTTTCGTGCTAACAATATAACTCAAAGCCTGTCAAACATTGGTGGAACGATGCTGAGACACAGATTGACACCACCACCTGATGAGGTCTATAGTCTACATCGTAAGCTTGCTGGTGCTTTCTTGGCTTGTATCAAGATTGGGGCAGTGGTTCCCTGTCGTGACATTTTGCTAAAAGTATATGAAAGTTATCAGTTTGATGATTAGATATGTTCAGCATAGTATTATTCATCACTACGCGGCTCTGTTTTGGTGTGTTAAGTAGACCATGGTGAGTGGGTTAATAATTGCCCTTGACGCATATATACTCAAATCAAATCACAGGTAGTTAATTTGATACAAAAAGATTCATACTTTTGTTATTTGTTAGTTGAATTAGCTGAGATACTCATTGTGTTAATAGGACCACTTTGCCATTTCAATAAAATGGTGACCGATTCTTCGATATTGACACTCGATGTCAGATTTGTATAACCACCTGAGGTAAATTCCTTCAATTGTGCGGACAAGTTCTTTAGTTCGGGTATTCTTCTTTACAGCTTATTATATATGTACTAATCTGCTTTTTGATCCTTGGGTAAGCGCCTCTGGTCTTATTAGCATATATGACCTGAATTCTGCGGCAGCTTGGTTCGCTTGAAGGATCGGGAAATATGCCATGGAATAGATGGTATTATTATTGCATCGATGCTATTTGATTACTAGATTCTTGGATATTATAGATTTTCCTGTCATGTATGATAACTGGAACAACAGACAAATTAACACATCTTTATAGAAGAACTATACGAGTTTGCTAAAGCCGCGACAAATCTGCTAAAATTGACCCAGGTAGGCGGCACCAAGTCAAATTATTTAATTTTATGGCATGTTGGGTTGGCACACCATCAAAACAGGATCCACACACCATCAATTTTTTTTTACTTTTTTTAATTTTGTTTTTATTATAAAACTGCAAAATAAAAAAAAACATAATAGAAATTATAAAGTTTGATAAGTCAAAAGAATTAAAACACAAAAAACACGGAGCAGAATACCATAAAAACTGTCTTTGTTTTGTTAATAAAATGAGTAAAACTGTCGGAAAAAAATATGAAACATAAACCATAAAGTCAAAAATGTAGAAAACAAAATGTACAGAACAAAAAAACATTGAAAACTGTCTTGTCCTGCCAATAAGTGGTATGGGTGGTGTCTAAACCACATGACTCAATTTTATATACGTGCCTGGTTTGGCCAAGTCTTTCTTTTTATATTTGTGTGACACGTGAGGTGCACGTGTGTGGGTTAAATCCGGGCACGTGAGGCGCACGTGTCCTTTCACTCAAACACCTCTAACTACTTTTCCCGCCAACACATCTTTTAAATAGTCGTTGCTTGTCATTTTCACTTCTTAGCTTTGTAATCGTAATTCCCTTTCTCTTATTTCCAATCATTGTAATCTTGTTAACGTTCAGTTACAACAGATTAGAATTCATCCCTTCGACCTTGATTCTGTTTTTCGATAGATCCTAGTTGAATTCTGGCAATTTCGAGTTAATTCCTAATTGTCCATCTCTATCATTGTTTTGATACTTATCAAGTGGCATCAGAGCACTTTCTTTGGGAGTGTCTCAGTCGTTGTTAGTAAAATTCAACCATTCTTAACCGTTTTCTTGTTTTTCGACGAATCAGTTAGCTTTCCGGTGAACCAATTTATTCAAGAATTAGTTTGTTACACTGACATTCTAATCACATTAGTATACTATCCGTCAGAAACATAACCAAGTGCCAAATATCCATCGCGATCACGAGAACAACGCATTAGTGCTTAAATACTCTGTTTTCGGTTGAATGGTCAGTTTTGGTTGATTTGGGTTGGCCAAGAACGGTTAAAGTTGTTAGTTGTTACTCGAACGAAGGGAAGAGAGTGATAACTAATCACAACATCACAATTCAAGAAATATTATACTATCAATTTAGTGCCAAATTCAGTTGAAATGGCACCTGCTATAAAAACCATTGCAAGCACTAGTAACAATTAAGATGGGGGTGTTAATGAACAGTTAAAGACTGTGGAAGAAGCATTGGCTCAAGTTACTAGAGCATTGCAAGAAATGGTGACAATATGAATCAGGGAATGAATGGTAATGGGAGAACTCAAAATCAAAACCAGTTCACAAGGATGGATTTCCCTAAGTTTTTAGGGGATGATGTCAAGGGGTGGATTTTTAGATGTGAGCAATTCTTTTCCATTGATGAAATCCCTAATAATAATCAGAAGGTAAAACTCATCTCAATGCATCTGTTTGATACTGCTTTGTTATGGTATAGACAATTCATTAGGCTTAATGGTAAAAATGTTAGTTGGAATGTTTATAAGTCTGGTATACTCCAAAGATTTGGTACTGTGCATGATGATCCTATAAGTGAAATTAGGAATGTCAAGTATCAAACTAATGCTAAAGATTATCAAGATACTTTTGATACATTGTCGAGCAGGGTGAACATTAGTGAAGAACATGCTGTTAGTTTTTATCTTGGTGGGTTACCAGCAGAGATTGAGATGGGGGTAAGGATGTTTAGACCCAAAACATTAGCTGATGCTTACAGTTTGACTAACTTCCAAGAAGCTAATCTTGAAGCTGTTAGGAAAAAGAGCAAATCAGTTATGACTTATTCTAGGGGAAGGTTTGGAAATGGAATGGGTCAGGGAAGTAATTCTAAACCACCTTTATTGGGTTTGCCTGCACCAAACACAAGTTGAAAGCCTAAGCCAAACATCCCTTTGAACACACCAATCATGAAACAACTCACATAAAAGGAGTACCAAGAGAAGAGGGCTAAGAATTTATGTTTCTATTGTGATCAGAAGTACACCCTAAGGCATAAATGTAGTGGACAGCTATACTCATTGGTTGTATTAGCACATGGAGATGAGGAGTATTATGAGGTAGAAGTGGGTGGTGAAAGTATGCCCGTTCAAGAAGAATTGGCCCAAATATCCCTTAATGCTTTAAATGGATCAAACACTTTTCAAACTATGAGGGTGACTGGAAAGGTGGGAAAACATGAGATACACATCTTGGTTGACTGTGGATCCACTCATAATTTCTTAGATGACAGTGTAGCTAAGAAGATTGGTTTCCCCTTCAAAGACACTTGCCCTTTAGTTATGACTGTAGGAGGAGGGAAACGGTTGATCAGTACTAAATAATATAAGGATTTTGTATGGCAGTTGCAAGGTGAAACTTTTAAGGCTGGCATGATGATCGTACCACTAAGAGGATGTAAAATGGTGTTAGAGATTCAATGGTTAGCTACCTTGGGAGATATTAAATGCAACTTCAGTCAATTAAAGATGGAATTTGTCTATAATAGAAGAAGAATAGTTTTGAGAGGAGCACCCAAAACCACATTGCAATGGATGGAAGGTAAAAATCAAGAAAGGAAAGTGGAAGGAGTACCACATGCTGAACTATTGATGTTAAGTGTTTTCCCAAACACTGGTATACAATTGATGGATATGTCAAGTGAACTTCAAGTTGTGCCTAAGGAGTTGCAGAAAGTGGTGGGTCAATATGATGATGTGTTTGCAGTACCAAAAGAATTACCACCATAGAGATCTTATGATCACAGAATTCCATTATTGGAAGGCACACCACCAGTGAACATCAAGCCTTATAGACACCCACCCACACAGAAAGATGCTATTGAGGCAACGGTGAAGGAATTGTTAGAAGCAGGGGTCATTAAAGCTAGTAACAGTCCATTTGCCTCTCCTATAGTAATGGTGAAGATAAAGACAATACTTGGAGAATGTGTGTGGATTATAGGCAACTCAATAAAAACACAGTCAAGGATAAATTTCCTATTCCTATTATTGAAGAACTAATTGATGAATTACATGGTGCTGCTGTTTTTTCTATTAGGTGCTGTTTGTTTATTAAGAGGCTCTGAATCTGAATCTGATTCGCACATCTGAATCTGAATATTCGGTAGAAAAGTCTGAATCTGATTCCCATCTTAATCTGAATAAGTGGTCAAGAAGTCTGAATCTGAATGAAATAAAAGTGTTTGTTTTAGTAAAAATATATAGATATGTTAAACAATAGTTTTTACAATTTAAATATAAAATAATTGCATTCGCACAAAAAATAAATTTTATTAAATAAAAAAAAATTATAATATAATCAATTTAAATTTAAATTATTTAAAAAACTTGCATTAAACAATATATAAATGACTTCGAAGCCGTATCATTCAATTTGAACAAAATATAAATTGGCACATGTCATCTTATACATTATTTATATAACAAAACATATGCAATTATTTTATTTAATACTTTTAATACAAAAGATAAAAGTGAAAAAAAATCAAAAAATAAAATAAAATAAATAACAGCAAAGTAGAAAATAAAAGAAAAATAAAACATTAAGAGGTGTTAAGACACCCCCTCCACATCTAGTTCAGTAAGAGGTTTATGCCTCTTACTGCCTCTTAATGGCCAGAAAAAAACAAGCACTCTTAACAGTGTTTGCCTCTTACTGTCTCTGAATGACATGAAAAAAACAAACAGTCTTAATGACTCAAATGTCTGACCGCGTCTGAATGAGTCAGATTAAGATGCTCTTAAGAGACATTTTCAAAAAAACAAACACCACCTAAGTTGGACTTAAGGTCTGGCTATCATCAAATTAGGATGTGTGAGGAGGATATAGCTAAGACAGCCTTCAAGACCCATCAAAGGCATTATGAGTTCCTAGTTATGCCTTTTAGCTTAACTAATGCACTTTTCACCTTTCAAGCATTAATGAATGAAGTCTTTAAAGCATTTCTAAGGAAGTTTACTCTGGTATTCTTTGATGACATCTTGGTTTACAGCCAGACAACGGAAGACCATGTGACTCATTTACAATTGGTGTTGGAGACAATGAGGAGACACAAGTTATATGCTAAACTGTCTAAATGTGTGTTTGGGACAACACATGTAGAGTATTTGGACCATGTCATTTCAAAGGAAGGAGTGTCTACTGAACCTAATAAGGTCAGAGTTATGCAAGATTGGCCTACACCAACAACTCTTAAACAACTTAGAGGGTTCTTAGGCTTAATTGGGTACTACATAAGATTTATAAAATGGTTTGCTAGCTTGAGCAGACCATTGACTCAATTGTTGAAAAAGAATGCTTTCAAATGGAATTTAGAAGCCCAACTATCCTTTGAAGCATTGAAGAAAGCTATGGTAGAAGCACCAGTTTTGGGTTTGCCTGATTTTAATGAGCCTTTTATGATTGAAACAGATGCCTCAGGAGTAGGACTAGGTGCAGTACTACAACAAAAAAGCCATCCAATTGCATACTTGAGTAAGACTCTGTCCCCTAAGCACCAATCCCTATCTACTTATGAAAAAGAGTTCTTGGCTGTTCTAATGGCATTAGAAAGATGGAGAGGGTATTTGCTAGACAGACACTTTATAATTAAAACAGATCATTTCAGCTTGAAATATCTGTTGGATCAAAGAATCACCACACCTACTCAAATGAAATGGCTACCTAAGCTAATGGTGTATGACTATGAAGTAGTATATAAAAAGGGCTCATAGAATGGGGCAACTGATGCTCTATCCAGGCTTGGGAGTGGTAATGAGCTTCTGAGCATGTTTGTGTCCTCTATTACCACTGATCTCATGAAGAGGGTACAAGGTACTTGGTTGACTGATGATGCTGTTTGTGCTATTATAACTCAATTGAGAAATGGTCAACCTGCTAAACAACACTATGCTTGGATAAATGAAAAACTGTTAAGGAAAGGCAAACTAGTGGTGGGACAGGATGCAAATTTAAGAAGGAAATTACTAAAATACTTTAATGAGGATTCCATTAGAGGCCATTCAGGAGTAAAGGTAACCAGTCATAGACTTTGTTCACTGTTTTATTGGAAGGGTATAAGGAAACAAGTCAAACAGTTTGTAAGGGAGTGTTTGGTTTGCCAAAAATGCAAGCCTGACTTGAGTGCTTATCCTGGTTTGCTACAACCATTGCCCATTCCCCAAACCATATGGTCTCAAATTTCTATGGATTTCATAGAGGGTCTTCCTAAGTCACATGGAAAAGATGTTATCGTGGTGATAGTGGACAGGTTGAGTAAGTATGCACATTTTATTGGCTTGCCACATCCTTTTAATGCAGCTCACATTGTATAAGTTTTCTTGGACTCAGTGTACAAATTACATGGCATGCCTGAGTCAGTTGTATCAGATAGGGATAAGATCTTCATCAATGCTTTTTGGAAAGAATTGTTTAGAGCCCTAAAGGTCAAGTTACACATGTCAACATCCTACCATCCACAAACAGATGGACAAACTGAGGTGGTGAATAGATGCTTGGAGGGCTATCTAAGGTGTATGACTGGTGAACAACCAAAGAAGTGGTTTGAGTGGCTGACATTGGCTGAGTTATGGTATAACACTAACTTTCACACTTCCATTAATACAATACCTTTTGAAGTGGTGTATGGCCAGACTCCTCCTATTCATGTGCCATATTTGGCAGGACTAAGCAAAATTGATGCAGTGGACAGGACAATCTTGGCTAGGGAGGAAGCAATTAAAATGCTTAAGTTCCATTTACAGAGGTCACAATAAGGTTTGAGAGGGAATTTGTTATAGGAGACATGGTGTTTTTAAAGTTACAACCTCATAGGCAAGTCACCATAAGAATGGGCAAGCAAAATAAGTTCTCTCAGAAGTTCTATGGGCCTTTTGAAGTGAGTGCTAAGATAGGACAAGCTGCTTATAAGTTGAAGCTACCAGCACAAGCTCAATGAAACATTGAGGGTTCACTCCTAGTTCAACCAATGAAATTGTTATCCAGGAAGATGGTTAAGAAACACAATAAGGTAGTGGTGTAAGGTCTAGTGCAGTGGGCTAATAGCACAGCTGATGATGCTAGTTGGGAGGACTTGGAGAAATTGGTAGTGTGGAAACTGAAAGGGGGGGGGGGGTTGAATAGTTTACAAGTTAATTGACGTGTTAAAATTTTACTTCTAAAATTGTTAGTTTCGAGTATATGTTCAATCAATCAACAATGTGAACCAATCAAGATAATTATCTGCTTGTAATAACTACATAAACAATATAAAGAGATAAAGGAAGGAACGATCAAACCAAGACACCAAGAATTATAGTGGTTTTGCTACGAAGCTCTTCTTCGCCTTACTCTACTCCCCGAGTATCCTACTCGAGATTTTACTATGTTAACAAGCTCCCTTCAGGCGGAGAAAACCGTTTACACGTCGCTTACGTTATTTTCCGACACTAAACTAAATGTCGAGTCCTAATCTTAGCCAGAACCAATCTACCACATCACAAGTACTACACAATCACAAGATCTACACTATCGGATTTACACACTATCTGACTTACACAATCACACAAGATCATCAAAATAGAGTTTTGAATCTTAGAAGAAGAGATGAGAAATCACTAATCTATAACACTTCATTTCTTGGTGAATACGAGTGTTCTTCTCTTGCACTTGATAGAAGAAGGAGGAAGATAGAAGATGAGATTTGATCACTTGAAACAAGATTAAACTATCTTAGTGATCAAGATATTTAGTGAGAGAAAGAAGGTTTAGAGAGAGAAAGATGACTGAAAACTTCGTGCTAAGAGGTCTGTTTTTTTGATGAAAATAGTGCAGTATTTATAGCCAGGAAAATCCAACGGTCAGCTGGTGGTGGTCCCGACGATCCCAAATATATTTAGGGGCCGCCTAGCCACTTAAGGGGCCGCCCCTAGACTGACGCTCTGATTTTTGTCCTTTTGTGAGAAAAGTTTATCCAGGTATGTTTGTTTTTGTTTTGGGGGGAAAAACTAAATTCAAAATTTATGTTTTAAATAAAACATTATTTTTATTTAACAAAACAATTTTATGTAATTTTGTAAAAATATAGTTTTGTAGAAATGTGATGGATTAAGAAAAAATTTATTTTCTTGATCACTAATTAAGTTTAATGATTTGTTTATCCATACCTTAAGTGATTTATGTCGAAATGGAAGTTTACGATTAATAACATGTAAACGTTTATTTTTATCGTGAATGTTTTTACATTTTGTCATCTTCAAAACATAGAGGAGTCGAAAAATATAAGTAACGTTTTTAAGCATTATTTGTATTAACAATCTCTCCCTTTTTGATGATGACAAAATATAAACTCATTTTGCATAAAAATAAAAATTTCAAGTTATTAATGAGTTTTAATCCATTTCTCCCCCTTTTTGTCGAATCCAAAAAGGTTAATCGTCGAGATATAAAGAGAAAGAATACGACGATGCCAAGACTCCCCCTTGATGTATACTCCTCCTTGTTTGGGGCACCAAATGATCGAGCTTATGGGAGTTTGCTACAAAACCGAGTTAGAAATACAAGTGCAAAAAAACATTTCTAACGAGTAGCAATATTATGACAAATATATTCAAGGCTAATAATGGAGATAAAGAGAGTATAGCCATTCATATCATCCATAAGAATATAAGAAATTCATTCATAATAGATAAAAATCCATACATGCATAACAAGACAACTTCATACATAAAGTAAGCTTATGCATGATAATATGAATTTCTTATAATATTTAGATATACTAAGATTAAAACACTACTACCCTAATCGTCTTAGTACTTCATAGATCTTAGATGATTCTTGAGTCATAAATAGTGGCCTTGAGCAAAAGGTTGGTTAAAATATTATTTGGAAGAATTAAAGATGTTTTAAGGATGAGATGGAGAGGGTGAGGCAATGACGGAGGTAAGAAGATACTCAAGGTGATCAAACATTAGGTTTATCTCATCTCTAAGAGTGAAAATGAGATTTTGGTTGTGAAAGCAACAAAGACAATTGACTCCATGATAGTCAAATGTGTCGAAGTAAATGGGATGACCCGTGAGAGGTGGTTGAGGTAGTGGTTGTGGTGAAGGTAGTAAAGGAGTATCAAGAATGTGATCAAGAGGAGTAATTAGGGACAAGGATAGAGTGATATCTAAAGAGAGATGACTTTGGAGTGGAATTGGGTTTGAAGGTCTTAGAGGAACATCCATGATATCAACAGGAAAGGGATTGGATGGTTGAGGTGATGGTGTGTCATTAGAGGAAGGAGGCGAGGATTGAGGTTTTGACTCAAATGAGGAAGAGGCAGTGCCAAAGGTAGATGATGTATCTTTGGTTGATGGAGTTTTTGATGGTGCATTTGGTGGAGATGGAGAGGAAGATTTTGTTATGGGAGATGGTGTAGTAGTGTCATCTTCTTCACTAGAGATGTCACTAAGAGTTGTCTTGGTAGAATAATGGTTAGTTTGATTTTCTTAGAGGGGTTAGAGGAAGAGGCTTGTGTGGATGTCATGGAAGTAGAAGAAAAATAAAGAAGATGATTGTGAAGATGATGAAGATGGTGAAGATGATGACTATTTAGTTTGGAGGTAGTGGATTAAGGAAGTAAGGCATGAGAAGGTGATTATTTGATTCCAAAAAGTGTTTAACACAAAGCAGGAAAGTAGCTGAGTTATAGAGTGGATAGTCAACTGCACATAAAATCAGGAGAGACACAGTAAAAATCTCGTGATCCTGATGGCGGTCCCATAAATGTATTGGCGGTCCCAGATATACATGGGGGCCGCCCAATATTTATGGGGGCCGTTTTCTGGAAACACAAAATTTTTTCCCAGTTTTCCAGACCTTCAAACCTGTGCAGAATCATGCTATCCAGGAAAATTCTTTTGCAACCAAATCTATTTCCTCAAGAATTACCTAATACTTCCTAGATTTTCAAATCTAAAAGACTAGCTATACTACTTGGGAATCAATTATAGGCATATGACTATAAAACAAATAAGCATGCATACTATAATAATTTTAATTAATAACATAGTGTTAAAGACATGCAAATTAGTTTAGGATGATAAAATGAAATGATCATCCAAGGCAAATTTTGTTGCCCAACCTAGCCTCTAAAAATCTACCAAATATCATAAGTTAAAGTACCAAAGCATAGATAGTAAAAGTAAGTACCAACAACCATATTAAAGTAGTAAAGATAAATAAATTGTCTTATAGCAATTATCCAAATTGCTCACTTCTTCTTCCTCCATAAATTCATGATGCCCTTCCCGATTGACCTTATTCCACCACATTGCTCATCTCGCAATTGGACTTGACGGTTGATGTCAC